>OZ038318.1:9165828-9195828 GCA_964035775.1 Osedax frankpressi
CGAAAAGGAAGACCTCATGCAAGATATTCAAAAGCAAATCACCAATAGACCCGTTACAAAATCCCCCGCAATTCCTTCTCACAACTACCAACACCCCACTGGTCAGTAATAACGGCATCCATATCGTACTGGTCAATATCGATGGTCACAACACCCCAGCGATATATCTCGGTGTCCACAAAACTTAACTAGTAGACATCTACGTTTTGTGGATGTTAATTGGACTGTCAGCTTTAGATAAAATATACCCTCCCCTCCCCTCCCCTCCCCTCTTATCATCCCTCCCCTCCTCTTATCACCCCCCTCCTCTTATCACCCCCCATCTTATCATTCCTCCCCTCCTCTTATCACCCTCCTCCACTCCTCTTATCACCCCCTACCCTCCTCTTATCACCCCCCCCCTCCTCTTATCACCCCCCTCCTCTTATCACCTTCTTCCCCTCCTCTTATCACCCCCTACCCTCTTCTTATCACCATCCTCCCCTCCTCTTATCACCCTCTTCCCTCCTCTTATCACCCCCCTTCCTCTCATCACCCCCCCTCCTCTTATCGTCCTCCTCCCCTTCTCTTATCACACTCCTCCCCTCCCCTCTTATCACCCTCTCTTATCACCCCTCCCCTCCTCTTAACACCTCCCCTCCTCTTAACACCCCCCTCCTCTTATCACCCCACCTCCTCTTATTACCCCACCTCCTCTTATCACCCCTCCCCTCTTATCACCCCCCCTTCTCTTATCACCCCCCCCTCCTCCTCTCACTCCCCCTCCCCTTATCACCCTCCTCCCCTTCTCTTATCACCCCCCCCTCCTCTTATCACCCCCCCTCCCCTTATCACCCTCCTCCCCTTCTCTTATCACCCCCCCCCCCTCCTCTTATCACCCCCCCTTCTCTTATTACCCCCCCCTCCTCCTCTCACCCCCCCTCCCCTTATCACCCTCCTCCCCTTCTCTTATCACCCCCCCCTCCTCTTATCACCCCCCCTCCTCTTATCACCCTCCTCCCCTTCTCTTATCGCACTCCTCCCCTCCTCTTATCACCCCCCCTCCTCCTCTCACCCCACTTCTCTTATCACCCCCTCCCCTCTTTATCACCCTCCTCCCCTCCCCTCCTCTTATCACCCCCTCCCCTTCTCTTATCACCCCCCCCCTCCTCTTATCACCCTCCCCCCTCCCCTTATCACCCCCCTTCCCTCCTCCCATTAGCTGCCCCTGCCCATCCAACTGTAACTCCACACCTGCCCTCCCCTTATCACCCCCCCCTCCTCTCACCCCCCTCCCCTCCTCCCATTAGCTGCCCCTGCCCAGCCAACTGTAACTCCACACCTGCCCAGCCAACTGTAACTCCACACCTGCCCTCCCCTTATCACCCCCCCCTCCTCTCACCCCCCTTCCCTCCTCCCATTAGCTGCCCCTGCCCAGCCAACTGTAACTCCACACCTGCCCTCAGTTCAACAGCCCAGTAAGTATTACTCACTTAAAATAATTAATGACCAATTCGTTTTTAAAGAAAAATATCCGAAAATCAAACGTAACCAAATTCCTAGCGTTTAATGCTTTATTTCATATTTGCATAACAAATTGTCACCTCATCCTGCCAGATGCTCAACCAGTTCAGATGCCCATGCCCTACATGCCAGCCTATAATACACCCCCCTATTGTTGGTATCGCAGAGTGGCATAGTCTGTAAGCTCGTGTCCTGTAGTCGGTTGCTGTAATTTACCAGCAATTAATGTCACCTTTAGGCAACTCTCGACATCACAATAAACAACTCAAACTTTCATCCCCCGCCAGATACACTTAATCTTATCTAAATAGATTTAATCTTATCTAAATCATTAGACGATATGTATATTACTATTACTTATTAATAATGTATATTAATTTTGATAATATTATTAATTAATAATATTTATAAATATTATTATTATATATTGACCTCAAATTCATTATATATTACCTTGATTTAATTTTAAGCTGAAACATGTTTAAAATATATACTATTGTATATATATAGACTTTAGTTATAATCTCAGATAATCCTCAAGTATATAGATTTTAGATATAGTCTTTAGATAGATTTCAGATAGTCCTCAAGTATATAGTCTTTAGATATAGTCTTTAGAGATGATCTCAGATAGTCCTCAAGTATATAGTCTTTAGATATGATCTCATATAGTCCTCAAGTATATAGTCTTTAGATATGATCTCATATAGTCCTCAAGTATATAGACTTTAGATATAGTCTTTAGAGATGATCTCAGATAGTCCTCAAGTATATAGACTTTAGATATAGTCTTTAGATATGATCTCAGATAGTCCTCAAGTATATAGACTTTAGATATAGTCTTTAGATATGATCTCAGATACTCCTCAAGTATATAGACTTTAGATATAGTCTTTAGATAGATCTCAGATAGTCCTCTAGTATATAGATTTTAGATATGACCTCAGATAGTCCTCAAGTAAGACTTGAACAGGTCGAATGTGTCTCGCCAGTTGAAACCAGTGTTCTTATAGCAACACCTTTCAGACGGACAACCCGGTGTTCAACAAGTTCCACCCTATCAGGCCCAGTACCCGCCTCAGCCCTATCAACAACCCTATGTAAGTAATACCCGCCTCAGCCCTATCAATAACCCTATGTAAGTAATTCCCGCCTCAGCCCTATCAACAACCCTATGTAAGTAATACCCGCCTCAGCCCTATGTAAGTAATACCCGCCTCAGCCCTATCAACAACCCTATGTAAGTAATACCCGCCTCAGCCCTATCAACAACCCTATGTAAGTAATACCCGCCTCAGCCCTATCAATAACCCTATGTAAGTAATACCCGCCTCAGCCCTATCAACAACCCTATGTAAGTAATTCCCGCCTCAGCCCTATCAACAACCCTATGTAAGTAATACCCGCCTCAGCCCTATGTAAGTAATACCCGCCTCAGCCCTATCAACAACCCTATGTAAGTAATACCCGCCTCAGCCCTATCAACAACCCTATGTAAGTAATACCCGCCTCAGCCCTATCAATAACCCTATGTAAGTAATACCCGCCTCAGCCCTATCAACAACCCTATGTAAGTAATTCCCGCCTCAGCCCTATCAACAACCCTATGTAAGTAATTCCCGCCTCAGCCCTATCAACAACCCTATGTAAGTAATACCCGCCTCAACCCTATGTAAGTAATACCCGCCTCAGCCCTATCAACAACCCTATGTAAGTAATTCCCGCCTCAGCCCTATCAACAACCCTATGTAAGTAATACCCGCCTCAGCCCTATGTAAGTAATACCCGCCTCAGCCCTATCAACAACCCTATGTAAGTAATACCCGCCTCAGCCCTATCAACAACCCTATGTAAGTAATACCCGCCTCAGCCCTATCAATAACCCTATGTAAGTAATACCCGCCTCAGCCCTATCAACAACCCTATGTAAGTAATTCCCGCCTCAGCCCTATCAACAACCCTATGTAAGTAATTCCCGCCTCAGCCCTATCAACAACACTATGTAAGTAATACCCGCCTCAGCCCTATCAACAACCCTATGTAAGTAATTCCCGCCTCAATTTGCCAACTGCCATGCGATTATTAAATCGTTACCTGGATAAAGTTTAATTTCCAAGTTCACCGAAATCTGCGTCCCTTTACAATTATCACAAGTCGTGAAATCTCAGGTTCTCTTGCGTTTCTCTCGCGTAAACATTCCTCCGTGTCCTCGCAGGGCATGCCGCAGTATCCGCCCCAACAGCCCGGACAGTATCCGCCCCAACAGCCGCTCCAACAGCCGCCCCAACAGCCCGGACAGTATCCGCCACCACAGCCGCAACAGCCCAACCAACCCTACAACAATCAGAATCCCAACTATCCGAGATAATTCCCTGCCTTTCCTGTCCTCCGAATGTCCACTTTCCGCTAGACTCCTTTGTTATTTACGTCAATATCTCTTATGTTGGCGTGCGTCTGCTCCGTACCTCTAGATGCATTCCGCGCAGCTTCCGTCGACAATAGGTTTAGTGCCTGGATATATCATCGTGTCATTCGTGTTCAGCGTCCCATTTTTATCCGAATCCGTTATCCATTATTTCGATCTTAAAATAGCCAGAATTTATACAAATTTTCGACATTTTTCTAATTAGACGACTTGAAACTTGTGATTCATGTAAACTTTTTACAATATTGTATATAATATTATATACAATATTATATATAATCTATAATATTATATACAATATTGAATACAATCTACAATAGTGTATATAATATTGTATATAATCTACAATATTGTATACAATATACAATATAACATACAATATTATACCATACATATATTATAACATACAATCTATAATATTATATATAATGTGTAACCTGTGTATAATTTATTATAAAGTCTTGCGCTGAGAAACTAAATGTATCTCAGATCGCCATGGAAACTATTATATTCATATTAATTATTGTTTCACTATTTATATTAAATCATTTCGAAAAGCAATTCGTATTTCTTTTGTTCACAAAATTCACGATTTTAAATTTATAACGTTTTCGCTGATCTTTGCGAATGTCGCCGAAAACAAAACTAGTTCGAAGTGAATGTGTTTATTACTTGAAACGATATTTATTAACGATTACAGATTTCAATTGGCTATAGTGAGCATGACGAGGGAGAGATACTGGGCTATTGAATTCACTGTCCTTAGGTAATTGTTCTACGGCAAATGTAGGAACGGCGATTGAGTACAACGGATCGTCGATACGAATGATTGGTTTAAACGAGGACGCGGTAAAGTGGCAACGCCGTCGGCCGGTCAGTCGGTCGGTCGGTCAGTCGACCGGACAGTCGGTTGCCATAGCGATAGGCGAAATGATACGCTGGTAAACGCTTCGAAATCGCAATGCAACTCCTACTTCGGCGTAGACGTCGCGTATACGGCGGGCGTTTCACAGGCGGGCGGTCAGTACGGTCAGCTGATTATATAACACGACGCAGGATGCGATGAATATAGTTGAGATTAAAGTGATACTTTTTTTGCAGATTTTTTTTTTGTAATGTTTTTTCGTCGCGGCCTTTTTTCATTTTTTTCGCGTCGCCTGACACCCGGCGACGTCTGCTCTAGTGGGCGTGGTGGGGGGGGGGGGGCGGGGCGACGAGAGCACCCACTCGCTAGCCTTCCGATAACACCTGCTAATCTAGAATACCTTAACACAATGCATATATAGAGAGAGAGATAGACGTACGGACACTACTACGACAATAGCTGCGAATGGGGTTCAAATAATCAGTAGTCGAGAAGGAGCCAATCGTCGTCGATGTCCTCTTCCTCGTCAACTTCCCGTTGCTCGAGGTCCCCCCGTGAATTCGGTGTCTCCTCTTCTTCACCCGGATTCTCTTGCCCTTCGCTGGTAGAGTCTCGGTGGGCGGTCTGGTCGGGCCCGTCGACTTCTCCAGTTCCCCTCGAAGTCCGCTCGACGTCCTCCTTCACCTTCTCCATGATCTCCCAACCTTCGGACTTGGCAGAAGCGGACCTTTGATTCCTGCGAAACAGAAGTGTAGTGTGGAAAAGTCGATGTTGCCAATATATAGTAATAAAGATTGGGACACTATAAACCAATAAAAGGTATTGGATATATATAAAGTAATATAAGAAAAGAGATAAAACTAGATCTTAAAAGATAGAGAGAGAAAGAAAAAGTGAGTAGAATATATAAAAATCATTTACAACTAATTTAGATGTTCTATGTAAGGAGATATTAACCCCTTTTTCTCAACATTCAACCAATCGAAAAGAGTGGATCCATTGCGTTGGCTCGGAGATTGAATTGCGAATTCATCGTCATCTTCGTCTCCAATTACCTCGCAGTCCAATTCTCGGTCTAAATGAGTCGTCTGATCAAACTAAATGATAAAGCTGTCTTTAGTCAAATTATAAGGAACTTTGAAATTATATACAATTCTATAATCTCTTATAATATGATATAAATTATAACTTTAGTTGAAATAAGTAAATAATACGAATTAGTTAATATTATGTAAACAGTTTACCAACTCTAAATGAATAGCAAATATTTACTTTTAATGAAAAAATTGCGACCTAAATATTAAGTAATTGGCAGGGCATTGTAAACAATAAATATGCAAAATGGTTCTTCATATAACCATTGTATTCATAATAGAAATGCAAATTATATAACTTTGAAGCTAGGAAATACATTGATACCTTATACATTGTTAAGTGAATAATTATAATTTAATTATTTGTAATTATGTCACATTCTATTCGGATTAAAATAAACAGATTATGAAATGGCTTTGTAACGATACAATCATAAAGTAAATGCAGTAAAATAGGAAAAAATAAATATTTTTATTATAAAGTTAAATATCTTATAGTAGAAATAATCTGATTATTCATTATTAATTATTATTGTATTCAATAAATAATTAAAAAATAATAACAAGCATAATTAAATGCATTGATTACTCGTTTTGATTGTTCAATTAGATTCTATTTAAGTAGATTAATAAACACTGTAATAACGACATTGTATTCTCTAGGCACTAGAGGCCTGGGGTTGCAGGCTATTATGTGAGATTATGTACTTGGTTATTGCAACAAAAGCTGTTGCTAATAATGAACCCGTGTTGACCTGGATACTGACTCACCACAATAACATTTTACAGTATTTACATTAACTAGTCTACAATTATTTTAATTAATGTAGATTTCATTGAAATAAATGGAATTTTCTATACTTTGTTATTGTTTATTACATATTTTGTTAATTTCTAAAATATAATATATGCGGCTAATTCACTATTTTTTATATATTTGTGAATTGCTAATACAAAATTTGAAATATATTAGTTTTTTTCATTGCATAATTTCATATATATTATATTTTGTATAAATCTAATTAATTATTTTGTGAATATTTCCCAGAACTTCATAAATGGTATTATTCTTTTTTATTATTTTTATTATTTTTCAAGAACTATCACAAAATTATAGTTTTAATATATTAAACTCTATTGATTGTTACGGTTGCATAAATACCTTATAAGGTATCCTACATTTCACACTATATCCGGCTATATATGGCTAAAAATAGTTATATATTGCACACAAATTTACCAATAGTTTTAATGTACTTTCAACAAAATAAATTGCTAAAACTCTCTCGTCACTACGACCTTTTCTTCGACGTGTACATATTCATCTTCGTCCTCGGCAGGGTAGGCGGCGAGCCCAAAGGAATCGCCGCCGCCGTGCCAGAGGTCAAAGGTGGCGTCCCTCTCGGCCGCCTCGAAGTCCTCTAGCGCCGACCTCAACGCCCACGCAGAATGTTTGTAACGCCGGGATTTACGGTCGTCTGCGAATACTGGGTTTAGGAGAAGGGGCGGAGTTAAGGAAGAAATGAAGGTTAGAGGCAAACTAAATTACTAATATAGGAAACTAATAGCTATTAGTTGACTCTACAAATTAATAATATCGCAATATTTCTACTATCTAAATGAATATCCAGTTTTACTTAATATCCACTAACCTTAAGGTAAATTATAGCAATTATTTTAAATATTTACGCTGTCCCATCGACCAATCATGAAATAATCCTATGCTAAGCCCCTCCCCTCCCCCTCCCCTCCCCTCCCCTCCCCTCCCCTCCCCTCCCCTCCCCCCCTCCCCTCCCCTCCCCTCCCCTCCCCTCCCCTCCCCTCCCCTCCCAAGCTAACAGTCGGACCAGTTCTCCGAGCGTTGGTAAGAAGTTGCCAAGACGTCGGCTCTGAGTTCTGGAGGTGTGCAAGTAAAGATGTGGTAAGTGACATCAGCTGTATGGTGAGGCATCTTCACGAAGGGTACGGGGTTCAACTCGTGAATCTGGGGGATGGGGTTTACGTCGAGGTGTACACGAGTTTCTGGGGTTAATGGCAGGTGGGTAAGGTAAGGTTAAAGGTAAGATAAGGTTGAGGTTAGGTAAGATTAAGGTAAGGTTAAAGGTAATATAAGGTTAAGGTAAGTTAAGGTTAAGGGTAAGGTAGGGTAAGCCTTTCTTTCAAATTTCTAGGTCAGAGGTCATGGATTTATATAAAAAGTACCTTGATTATCTGCGTCTAAGATTACGTTATGAGAGTATAACATTAACATATATTCATCTTATACAGTTCTCTACTAAACTATATTATACTCTACTATATTATACTCTACTATATTATACTCTACTATACTATATTATACTCTACTATACTATATTATACTCTACTATATTATACTCTACTATACTATATTATACTATACTATATTTAACTCTACTATACTATATTATACTCTACCATACTATATTATACTCTACTATACTATATTATACTCTACACACCTATACCACTATACTATACACCCCGCCATTCACGACACCCTCCACCCCACCTTACACTACCACCCTACACCACTACCTACACCACTACCTACACCATTACCTACACCCCTACCTGCACCCCTACCCGCACCCCTACCCACACCTCTACCCACACCACTACCCACACCACTACCCAAACCCCTACTCACTACTACCTGCACCCCTACCCACACCACTACCCAAACCCCTACTCACTACTACCCACACCACTACCTACACCTCTACTCACACCTCTACTCACACCTCTAGCCACACCTCTACCCACATCTCTATCCACACCCTATCCTCCCCCTACATAAACCCCACCCTCCTCCTACATACACCCCACTTCCTCCTATGTATACCCCCCTACGTACACCCCATCCTCCCCCTACATATAGCCCACCCCCCTACGTAAACCCCACCCTCCCCTACGTACACCCCACCCTCCCCTACATATAGCCCACCCCCCTACGTATACCCCATCCTCCCCCTACATATAGCCCACCCCCCTACGTATACCCCATCCTCCCCCTACATATAGCCCACCCCCCTACGTATACCCCATCCTCCCCCTACATATAGCCCACCCCCTACGTACACCCCATCCTCCCCCTACATATAGCCCACCCCCTACGTACACCCCATCCTCCCCCTACATATAGCCCACCCCCCTACGTATACCCCACCCTCCCCCTACATATAGCCCACACCCCTATGTACACCCCATCCTCCCCCTACATATAGCCCACCCCCCTACGTACACCCCATCCTCCCCCTACATATAGCCCACCCCCCTACGTACACCCCATCCTCCCCCTACGTACACCCCACCCTCCCCTATGTACACCCCATCCTCCCCCTACATATAGCCCACCCCCTACGTACACCCCATCCTCCCCCTACATCCGAGACAGACTATCACATCCATTACCTTACGGTGGTCCTTACGCTTGCTGAGGCAGGGCTGGATATTTGAAACTGAACTCAGGGGACCTTCCAATGCATCGCAGATAGCTGAGCAATCGGAAGGCATTAAGGACATGGCAGAGGACAACGAAGCTAAATATAAACACCCGTCCTTCAAAGCGCAGACTATATATTGTTGACATATTTACTGTCAATCCACGAATTGCCTGGATGGATATACGATAAATCCAGGGCTCTCTTTTTATATCCAGTTAATTATTAATTTTAATAATTATATTAGTTAATATCGAATGCTGAATTTTAAACCTAAGTGTGATTAGCTTTAATGCATGAAAATGCAAATAAATGCTATAGTTAGTATTATTAATTGATTTATTATTATGTTTACATAATATTTATATATATGATATGCTTATTTGCATAAAATGAATGAAACATTTTTAGAAATGACAAGATTCTAATAAATAATTTATTGTTAGAAAAACAAGAATTTTCTTTAAAAACCTCTATTCACTTATTTACCATAAATATATGACTTTTTATAAGGGTAAATAAACAGACAATACAGAGAAACCAAAATAGACTGATGTCAATGGGAATTTAATCAAATGCAAAAGGAATTCACAGAATAATAGAGGGTCTATAAATCAATAACAATGTGTTTGGACTGGAGAGATTGAAAGAACATTCAGGAATTTTTTATATAAATAGCTTACTATTATTGGAATTATTATTATTATTAAATGGAAATAAGATCCAGGTACATAAAATGACCGAAACCTGAGTAATAGTTATATACGTAATTATAGAATGGTAATACCAACATGATTTTGTGGAAAATATCTTCAATTTTGCACTCTTATTACTATGTTTGATGGTGGTGATATCAGCTGTTGAATAAGTGCATTGTTATCTCGCTAGCTAATGTCAATCAATGGAATTGTTTCGATCATGAGGTTGTATAATCATTAATGTAATACATTCGTTTTCATCAAACGATTGATATTTAGGATTTATCTTTGTTATTATTACAATGATTGAAATATATTCTATATATATATATATATATATATATATATACATACATATATATGTATATATATATACATACATATATATATATATATATATATATATATATGTGTATATATAAATAATGACGATATATACTTATGTATATATGTGTTCATATAATGTAATCAAAATTGAACACTTTCAATGGTTATGATTTCACAGTATTCGCTGTACAATATATAAATAGAATACCGAGGTGAACTGTCAAACGAGTAAAAGGGTTTTTGGGGGCGGACCGCGGGGGGCGTGGCCAAAACTATTATATCAGCGAAACATCTATTATGTACTCGGTCCGGCTCCGGTGACTAAGGGAATCGACGGCTTTTCGGACTCGCCCCTATCTCGCCGTCGTTTCTCTCACCTCAGAAGTTATTATATTTCGCGCGGCTCTAGAGGAGGGTTAAGAAGAAAACCCCACCCCACCCCCCACCCCACCCCACCCCCTACCCCCCCATTGTCTGCCATTGTCGCGACGTTACTAAAACTCGCCGTGGCGGTAGGTTGGAATCGTACAGTCGAACTAGAGTGATCGATTCGACTTGCCCAGATTATAACGTCTTTTTATATTCTATTCCCAGTCACTATGTAATTATTTGTATTCGATTCTAATTCGTCATTTCTAACTGTAAACGATATTTGATCCAAGTGCATCAATATTTATGATTTGTATCTTTATTTGGGTACCTATGAAATTTGCGAAATAAAATGCGATACGTATTATCTTCTCGATCGGGACCGACATAGGGAGGGTCAGTTATTACCGGCCGTTAGTGCTTAGGCATGTTCCAGCGAGGTCGGCAAAGGTATGTTCCAGCTAGGTCGGCAAAGGTAATGTTCGCGCGTAGGCGCTTACGTAATCCTATGCTCTACCCTGACCTACCTTCGCTACGACTAATAGGAAACAATTAGCGACTCGTGGTCGAGGTAAAAACGGACACGCGTAGCCGTCCGAGTGACGAGTACCGTGGAGCGTGACTCATCGCTCGCGCGTGACTCATCGCTCGCGTGTGACTCATCGCTCGCGTGTGACTCATCGCTCGCGTGTGACTCATCGCTCGCGTGTGACTCATCGCTCGCGTGTGACTCATCGCCTACCGATATCGTCGGTGAGTTCGGTGGCCAGCAGTTCCGGAAGTTTCCAGCGACCCTTCTTGTTCAACGAGTACGCGGTGCAGGCTTTCAGGTCGCCGTCGTCGACGTACCGATCCTTTCGGCAACGCAAGTAGCCGTCGCCCGCCACGACGTCCTTGTTGCGGAGTGATTTGTGTGGCAGCTGTCGAAAGCGCCGCGAATATGATGTAATAGCGGATACGATTTCGGTCGGCGCATTGAACGCGACACTAAGGAGTAAGACTGCCTTAAAGAATAGCCTATTGTTTACCCCCCTCTATATATTATTGGCTGGAAAGGAAATTGGATATTGTGAAAAGTTAATAAAAATTCTAGATTATTCTTCTATGTTATTTGAAAAGGTATTATTTACCTAAATGGCAACACGTTTTCTATAAAGAAAATAATATTATTGAGTATTAAACTTATTCCTGGGATTAAAATTATAATTACCAGATAATATCCGATGAATGTAGTTAATATTAGATAACAATGAATTGAGTTGTAAAAGTACGTATAATGTAATAGAGTTGGTAATAAAGAAGAAGAAGTATATAAATAAAATACTATCATAACTTGAAAGAGGAATTATTAAATTTTAGATTATGAAAAAAATTTATCAGAAATTTATCAATAAAAGAAAATTTAGCAAAAACCCAAAACAATAAATGCGTAACAATTACTATGTTTTAATTACTATATCTATTTTGGGAAGAAGTTAATTTAATATAAATAATGTGTATTGCAGCATTAAAGAGAAATACTAAATAATTTAATTAAGAGCAAATATAAAATTAAACAAGAATGGGCCGTTATGCGATAGAGGAAGAAATTTAGCATATTGCGTAATCATTTATGAATATTTATAGTAGGAAATATTCCTAAATTGTTCTAAATGAATCTTTATATATTTCTACATACAATAATTAATCTAACAAAATAATTTGATCGAAAGGCCAAATTTAGAATATTTGAACTAATCAATAAGAAGATTTATTAATCATTTAGAGATTTCGCTAACAGATTTTATGATGATTTGGTGGAAAGGATTGGCGTCCTGGTTGTAGAATCGACTTCTATTTGAGTTCCTATTTGTTACCTTGTGATGGGTGTGTTTCAAAACCATCTGTAAGTAAGAGAGTATTACTTTACGAAAACAATATTGTAACAAAAAAGATCCCTAAAAGTATTTTCCTATCCTGCTAATTATATTGTAATTGATATCAGAAATAGTAGGTCCAACATATAGAAGGAACTTCAAACTATATTTATAAGAAATAAAACATACAATTTTAAAATTAACAATAATCATATCATATTTTTCCGTATTCTTAGAAATAACAATATTCTTTTAAGGATAGCATTTTTTAAACATTTATCTCAAAATTTAAGATATTTTTTATCATACGACAAGTGTAATATTTTATATAATACTAAGATTACTAATAACTATTAATTAATAGGCATTAACTCGCGAATATTTAATTATGATTATATTCGTATAATTTAATGTAATATTCAACATCTATGGAACAATGCGAATATAGGATATAAATTATAATTGATACTATATTATATCCCATAATATTCCAAATATGTATATAAATCTTAAATCTAATATCATGAGACTTTAGATATATGGTACATCGAGATTCAATAGATATGGTGTATCATGTAAATACTTGATATATATCAAATCATATTTGAAATAAACAATGATATACTTTAAAATAAAAGAATTAAGTGCAAAGTAAAAAAAATTCCATATATAAATAGAGTATGATTCATCAACTGCGCCTTTACTTCTGTGGTGTGAATGTTTCTTATTTTTAACTTCGATAACTAGGTGACCAATTTTATTTATAAAACAATAGATATATGAAATGTACATACAATCGTATTTTTTAATGTATATACGTATTTATTACATTTATATATATTAATTAAATATTCCATTTGATAATAAATATCTCAATTGTTTAATACCCAAAATATCGTAATCTTATCTAATACTAGGATATCGTAGTATGATATCAACAATGAAAATGCATACTGCGTAAAATGCGCGGTCGTATATATAAAATATAATAAATATATAAAAACAAATACTGATTTTATAAATCTGGTATTTGTATCATAAGTTTCGAATTCAAACTAATAAATGTAAGAATAATATATTATATTAAATAACATATTTACAATATAATATTAAACCTTTAAACTGAATCTTATTTGACTTATTAAGAAATGAGCTTTATTGTTTATCAACAATGTTTAGTTATCAACGTGACCTCATAAATACCTAATGCTGCCTTTTGATTGGTTATTTTCGAACAGAAAATTTGCATAATATATTCAATATAAATAGTATTTCTATTTATTTCACATACGCAATACACATTATTACGATATATTATATCTAATTATAGTGATATAATTGAAAAGTCAAACTATCGATACATGCTATAATACATGTGAATACGTGAGATTTAATAAGTATATATTAGATCGTGCGTCATACTAAAGGTGATCACGTGCGTTTGCATGTATCATATTACATATGATATTTATATAATACCCTGTATACAAATGAAAATATACGAGAATATTACTTGCACCATGTATTGCATATGTAATATTGATAATATACATATATTTAAGAATTTATGGTTTGCAAACTAATAAATTTTACATGTTAAAGCATGTTAAAGCAATATTACTTATTCGTGTAGGATTTTATATTATACACATATGATAATATACGTGTATGGTAATAATAAACCCAATAAACCAACTAATTTATCGATATTTATAACAATAATATATATTATAAAGATACATTAATATATATTTTTATATACTAAACAAAGTATTCGAATATTAATATAAATTACTTATATTATGTATCCAATGTTTATTTTACACAAGAGCAAAATGTAATCTAGGATTTCATCGTACAACAAAAAATCTTAAAGATTATTCTTTGATAATTATATACAATATCAATATTAAAATTATGCCAGTAAGGACGGCCGTGTATCATTATGTAAAATCCTGCATTGCGTTCACAACAATAAAAACTAATAATAAATAATAATACAAACTGAATACTAAAAATGATTACTCAGCTAACCTTGACAAAAAAAGGTTTTTCATTTTTTGCATAACATAATTTCATTATATTATTTTTTATTTTAGTTTTAGCACATCTAAGTATATTCCTAACTATTACAACGCTAAGTTTATTGGGTTTGTTGATTGTTTGCCTGGAAGCCAAAATCCATGCGTCTAGTCTTTTATATTTCATAATTCATATTTTGCCATGCTATTTTTTACAACATCATTTTCTAAAAAACTTCCAAAATAAAGTACTATTTTACATTATATATATAATAATACATAAATATATATTATAATATGCAATTGAGTTATATAATACTATTGTTGAAGGATGTGAACAAGAACTCCAAAATATTTTGCATTCATATATAAATATAATATATATAAATATAAATCTATGTATATTTTTTATAATTTTTAAAAGTGTTGTTATTTAAATTAATATACATTTCTTTATATCAAAAGTATTTATGTGATCTAGTCGGCATATTATTGTTTAAATGATATTATTGTTTAAATAAACGTGAATTATTATATTTTATTAAGTCATAATTTTAAGTTTTTCGCTTTTATATATTGTTTTATTATTAATATTGTATATTTTTGGTATTTTCATTATAACCCAATTTTCTTAGATTTGTAATATCAATTAAATAATCTACGATGCATTATATAACTAAACCAGTACTTATTATGGATACAAATAGGTTATTATATATATATAATGATTTATTAACAAATAGATTATTTTTCACAAGATTTATAATGCTTAATGTTATGTTTGACGTTTTAATGTGTACAATATGTCGATAGCCTCACAAAGAAGCGATTTACAGCGACAAAAACAGAGTTTATTGTACGTAGTAGATCAAGTGGATTCGGAGTTTTTACGACGTCGCCAGGAGATGAGTACGTACCAGGTACGAATTAGCAGGTACGTAGTACTTGGTAAGTAGTACCTGGTAAGTAGTACCTGGTAAGTAGTAGCAGGTAAGTAGTACTTGGTAAGTAGTACCTCCTGATAAGTAAATTGAAGTAGACACTTGAAGGTTTGCAATATAATGGCGGTGACTGTAGTATTTAATCCCAGGGTACGAATTAATAAAGTAGAGTCAACTTATTTATTATTGATTATTGATTATTAGATACGTAATACAATAATTCTACACAGTATAATTGTTAGCAATTGTAGTAAATGTATTAGTTAGTGTGTTAGTTAGTCAGTTTGCATTCAGGGATAGTTTCATTATTTCAATTGTTATCGTATACATTGTCATCGGATAATCAAATGATAGAATATGTATGCGATACTTTCGGAAATGAAGACAATGGGTAATGTGGGGTCAGAGTCGAATATGGGGTCAGGGGTGCATAGGGGTCAGAGGTGCATAGGGGCAGGGGTGAATAGGGGTCACACGAGTCGATATAAATTATTGCCCCATGGATGTATGATCGCAGGATATCATATTAATACATTTGAATAGGGAGATAATATTAAATATTATATTTATATATTTATTCTAACTCCTATAATAGCCATAGAATATATATTTATATATACTTTACACCCTTTATAGTAGTCATATAATACATATTTATATACAAGTTGTACCCGCTATAGCAGTCATATAACATGTATTTGGATACTATATTATATGTATAGCGAATATGAAAGTAATTAAATGGTTTGAACATTGTTTTGTTTAACAAATTCTAATATATCAATTTAAATCATAGGTAATTAAAATGTTAAAACTAAACATACCATTTAATATACATATATATATATACACACATATATATATATATATATATATATATATATATATATATATATATGTTATTAATATACGGAGATTAAATAACATATTTGGGGAAATTTGGATAATAATTCTATAATCATTATTTCTACATAAACTTATTAAAATGTATTTATTAAATGAATAATTTATATAATAAAGAAGTCCCTATGATATCCCTATATACGTATATATACGCCATTATATTCAAGTCAATATATTCCATATACACAACAATCTATTAAAGTTGTTACAAATAATTACAAATTTTCAACTTAATTACTTTTATTCTTATAACTCTAAAAACTTTGAAAATAAAAACTTCTCAATATACAGTGGAGCCGAGTGTCGTCTTTAATATAGTTTAATGCTAGTATTACTTATTAAAAACATTTTAATGAAATATTATTAATAATATTACTAAGATCATATAAAATAGACTTTTTAAATGTATTGATTATATCCAATGTATTGATTATATCGGGATTATATATTATAAAATATAGTAAATATTAGAAATTATTATTTTAAGATTATATATATATATATTTATTATTTAGAAATGTGTGCAATCAATTACACATGTACATTTAATCTGCATGACCTATATTATTTACCATGAGTCAATACATTCAAAGATAAAAGTTATAAAATAGAAATAGAGTTATATAATGTATTTAGGCATTTAAATTGTATAACGTATATGATTAAAATTTAAAAAATCTAAATAAATTTATTATTGGAGGTGTATACACAAAGAAAAGTAAATAATCTTAATACTGTACGTACACAAATTGAATTAGAATGTAAATAAGAACAATATAAATATAATACGAAACCGAAATAATTAATACTGACGTCAGTTGATACATATTCGATGAACTAGTAGATTCATTTATAATTTCTGATTTGAATCTAAAATTTCTTAAGTCTTTCTTCACTCTTCATTAACATGTCACACAATGCCAAGAGACTACGTAACACTGTACTAGTATTAATATAGTACTCATTATCTTTACTACAATATTATACATGTTTTCTTTATTATCAAACCTAATTGCAACATCGATACAATAACAAGAACTGTTGGAATTCATAAGTAAATCGTGTATTAATCCATTTGTTTGACATTTACTTTCTTGTATATTAAGATATGTATTTGATATTAGAAGTGATAATAGGCTTTGTTTATATTGTTTCGGCTATGTGCATACTATATCATAACAGAGTTATTATTCAATATGTGGTATTTTGTTTTAATACACAATGAATAATTTCCGCAACACTTATAATTAGAACCGTGCCATAGGAAGTAGGCTAAGTCTTGCTCTATAATAATAACCTTAACAAGTGAAAGAAATAGTTGTTATTTTTAATAATAACCGATACAGAGGTAAGCATCTTTAGAATTGTTTATATACGTAAAGAAAATACTGTCCTTGTTACCGGATAATAAATATTTAACTACAACTGTATAAGGCTCGTGAGATGTGTTGATGTTCTCTGAAAGTTGATTTTTATACTATCAGATATAGCATTATCTTTAGATAACAGTATCTGAAACCCTCTAGAGATTGTCCAGATATCAACCTTTATATATATATACATATAAATAAAATATATTAATTATGTATTATGATATTTATAAGTATTGTATTATATAAGATAGTATACATTAAATTAATTAATTAATACAAACATACATAAGCCTATTTTAATTATTGAATTAATTTATTTTTAATTCATATTTTATTACTAATAATTAATGTGAAGTTTCGAATTTATTAAATTATTTGTTATGCGTAGGAAGCTTTTCAACAGTTTTATAATAAAACGAAACATTATAATTTCAAATATTAAATTAGTTGCGAAAGTCTAAAGTTATCTTTGATAACTAAATATTAAATATTATAGTATAGATTGGAAATGTGGTTTTCTGATAATAAAAAAGATGAACAATCAGAAGATGAGGTTAATATTCAATATGATAATATAATGTTGATTGAGATACAATATAATATTATAAATATATCATAAAATTGTTGTTTTAATTTATACGTTATATTTAATGTTTTATAATTAGGTATTATATTTGCTATCAGCTAATATTGATATGTTAACGTTACATATTACAACACTTTATTCAACTCTAAACATTTTGTACCATCCGATGAAGACAATATGGCAAGGCCTTCTTCCTTTTACATACCAATAATAAAAGGCGTGTCTTCCTGTCAATAACTACGCCCACTTTTACTAATGAAATAATATTAATTAAACATGCAATCGAAATTCATCAATCAAATCAATGCATTAAATGTATCCACAATTCAACTAAAACATTTAGTTCACCTTTATCACTTTGATACTACTATTGCTGTTCAGCCTGTCTTTCCCGTAAGATTGCCAAGTATAGAATTCACTCTGGAATATCGCATATTAATTTATACGATAAATTATATGAAAATATTTCTAAAAAACGTAAAATTCAATGTATTTAATCATGCCGTCGATTTTCGTTATCAGTTCATGCGCCCTAAATTCGTCATTTTTAATAGTTTATACTGAATCAACCTGGGAGACTAAACATCTCTCCTCAAGCGTCGTCTCTGCGTAAACTTGAGCGCTATAGGTACCAATCTAAGACACCTGATTACCGCGAGGCATTGCTATCAATGTAACATAGTTGTATGTTGAACTCCGAGAGTAAGTAATCTTAAAACAAACATATCACTGATAACTTCAGAAATTCACCCTTCATCTTTAGACCTATAGGTATACTAATAAGCTTCTTGGCCGTTCGCCACCGCATACCCTGATACTGCAAACTGTTCCATATATTCTGTATTTTCAACAACAAAGTCGAAATGATACTTGCGTAACTTGCAATAACTATGGTATATCTACTTTAAAGTTACAATACTACTCAGTTAATATCACCATGACAAGTGTTCACTCTCCCTTATTCCATTATTAATCTACATACACTTCTGAAAACTTCATTTACTTCCATACCAAACCAACTGCCATTGTCATTGCTCCAAATCCGTACCTACAATGTATTCCGTTTATTACCCAAATTACTAATTAACATCTGCTATTTCCTATTCTTATTAACATTTCTTAAATAGCACGTATTCTTACATTCCATAATTCCAAACGATGTCCGCCCTATCTCGCATCTCTCCACCGTGTCTAAATCCTCGGACAAGTAATAACGTTAACTGCGATATCATCTCAAAACAAACTACATTGAAATAATCACCAGAGTACCAACATATCTCAAAACAAACTACATTTTAATAATCACCAGAGTATCAATCTACATCAAAACAAACTACATTTTAATAATCACCAGAGTACCAACCTACCTCAAAACAAACTACATTTCAATAATCACCAGAGTACCAACCTGCCTCAAAACTACATTTTAATAATCACCAGAGTACCAACCTGCCTCAAAACTACATTTTAATAATCACCAGAGTACCAACATATCTCAAAACAAACTACATTTTAATAATCACCAGAGTATCAATCTACATCAAAACAAACTACATTTTAATAATCACCAGAGTACCAACATATCTCAAAACAAACTACATTTTAATAATCACCAGAGTACCAACCTACATCAAAACAAACTACATTTTAATAATCACCAGAGTACCAACATATCTAGGTTAGCTAATGGCAGCAATAAACCTGCGCCGAATATCTGTAACAATATTTCACCTCTTCGCAATAATAATTCCGTACTTTTTATATTATTAGCTTTATCCAGGGTTTTTGTTTACCCTATTGACCACAAGTATCTCCTTCGGCGTTCAGCGGATATTTGCGTAAATGTTCTTTATTATTTGTTTTGTGCGTTTCTTATCTTACATCTCCGGTTTCTACTAATCCCGTATCATCTTTTATTAAGAATACCACATTTTGGGTTCAACAAGATTCCGTGGTTAGATCTGATCTTTTTATAATTTATATTTTCCTATTTGTATCTGTTATTTCTTCATAACATAATTACAGTTAACATCTCTATGCTGAAATATCAAAATGTATTGGGACGTCCAAATACGTATACAAATATAGATTGTCGTCACTTTCTTTTAGACATATTAAACAATTTCACATATGGATAGCTTCTAATTATTTTCGCTATATCTCTTCAAAAGTAACTTTTTTCTCTCCTCCATATCCAATATTTAAATATTATATAACTATTGACATCATTTTTAAATTGTTCGTTTTTGACTCAGAATTTTCACTAGAACCTCGCATTTTATATATATATATATATATATATATATATATATATATATGTGTGTGTGTGTGTGTGTGTGTGTGTGTGTGTGTGTGTGTGTGTGTGTGTGTGTGTGTGTGTGTGTGTGTGTGTGTGTGTGTGTGTGTGTGTGTATGTGTGTGTGTATATGTAAATCTACCTAGCGATATATATTCCATGATAAAATCCATAGCCTTTAAAAATATCTCAAACTTTCGCTTACAAAAGCTCTTACCACATATTTACAGAGTCGTGAGTTGTGTCTTGCAATTCACGTTGGTATGATTAAGAAATCACTCGGCGAAATGTATTAATTGTAACAGTAAACTTTCGCGTTTCTCAAAACTTGACTTTACACATTTAATGAAATAACTTCGCTGCCAGCAATGCAATATATAATCTACAAAACTACTGTAATGTATAATCTACAAAACTACTGTAATGTATAAACTACTGTAATGTATAAACTACAAAACTACTGTAATGTATAATCTACAAAACTACTGTAATGTATAAACTACAAAACTACTGTAATGTATAATCTACAAAACTACTGTAATGTATAAACTACTGTAATGTATAATCTACAAAACTACTGTAATGTATAAACTACTGTAATGTATAATCTACAAAACTACTGTAATGTATAAACTACTGTAATGTATAAACTACTGTAATGTATAAACTACTGTAATGTATAAACTACTGTAATGTATAATCTACAAAACTACTGTAATGTATAAACTACTGTAATGTATAAACTACTGTAATGTATACACTACTGTAATGTATAAACTACTGTAATGTATAATCTACAAAACTACTGTAATGTATAAACTACTGTAATGTATAATCTACAAAACTACTGTAATGTATAAACTACTGTAATGTATAAACTACTGTAATGTATAATCTACAAAACTACTGTAATGTATAAACTACTGTAATGTATAAACTACTGTAATGTATAAACTACTGTAATGTATAATCTACAAAACTACTGTAATGTATAAACTACTGTAATGTATAAACTACTGTAATGTATAAACTACTGTAATGTATAAACTACTGTAATGTATAATCTACAAAACTACTGTAATGTATAAACTACTGTAATGTATAATCTACAAAACTACTGTAATGTATAAACTACTGTAATGTATAAACTACTGTAATGTATAATCTACAAAACTACTGTAATGTATAAACTACTGTAATGTATAAACTACTGTAATGTATAAACTACTGTAATGTATAATCTACAAAACTACTGTAATGTATAAACTAAGGTAATGTATAATCTACAAAACTACTGTAATGTATAAACTACTGTAATGTATAATCTACAAAACTACTGTAATGTATAAACTACTGTAATGTATAATCTACAAAACTACTGTAATGTATAAACTACTGTAATGTATAAACTACAAAACTACTGTAATGTATAATCTACAAAACTACTGTAATGTATAATTTACAAAACTACTGTAATGTATAATCTACAAAACTACTGTAATGTATAAACTACTGTAATGTATAAACTACAAAACTACTGTAATGTATAATCTACAAAACTACTGTAATGTATAATCTACAAAACTACTGTAATATATAATCTACAAAACTACTGTAATGTATAATCTACAAAACTACTGTAATGTATAAACTACTGTAATGTATAATCTACAAAACTACTGTAATGTATAATCTACAAAACTACTGTAATGTATAAACTACTGTAATGTATAAACTACAAAACTACTGTAATGTATAATCTACAAAACTACTGTAATGTATAATTTACAAAACTACTGTAATGTATAATCTACAAAACTACTGTAATGTATAATCTACAAAACTACTGTAATGTATAAACTACTGTAATGTATAATCTACAAAACTACTGTAATGTATAAACTACAAAACTACTGTAATGTATAATCTACAAAACTACTGTGATGTATAAACTACTGTAATGTATAAACTACTGTAATGTATAATCTACAAAACTACTGTAATGTATAAACTACAAAACTACTGTAATGTATAATCTACAAAACTACTGTAATGTATAAACTACTGTAATGTATAAACTACTGTAATGTATAATCTACAAAACTACTGTAATGTATAATCTACAAAACTACTGTAATGTATAAACTACTGTAATGTATAAACTACTGTAATGTATAAACTACAAAACTACTGTAATGTATAATCTACAAAACTACTGTGATGTATAAACTACTGTAATGTATAAACTACTGTAATGTATAAACTACTGTAATGTATAATCTACAAAACTACTGTAATGTATAAACTACTGTAATGTATAAACTACTGTAATGTATAATCTACAAAACTACTGTAATGTATAAACTACTGTAATGTATAAACTACTGTAATGTATAATCTACAAAACTACTGTAATGTATAAACTACTGTAATGTATAATCTACAAAACTACTGTGATGTATAAACTACTGTAATGTATAAACTACTGTAATGTATAAACTACTGTAATGTATAATCTACAAAACTACTGTAATGTATAAACTACTGTAATGTATAAACTACTGTAATGTATAATCTACAAAACTACTGTAATGTATAAACTACTGTAATGTATAAACTACTGTAATGTATAATCTACAAAACTACTGTAATGTATAAACTACTGTAATGTATAATCTACAAAACTACTGTAATGTATAAACTACTGTAATGTATAAACTACTGTAATGTATAAACTACTGTAATGTATAAACTACTGTAATGTATAAACTACTGTAATGTATAAACTACTGTAATGTATAAACTACTGTAATGTATAATCTACAAAACTACTGTAATGTATAAACTACTGTAATGTATAAACTACTGTAATGTATAATCTACAAAACTACTGTAATGTATAAACTACTGTAATGTATAAACTACTGTAATGTATAATCTACAAAACTACTGTAATGTATAAACTACTGTAATGTATAATCTACAAAACTACTGTAATGTATAAACTACAAAACTACTGTAATGTATAATCTACAAAACTACTGTAATGTATAAACTACTGTAATGTATAATCTACAAAACTACTGTAATGTATAATCTACAAAACTACTGTAATGTATAAACTACTGTAATGTATAAACTACTGTAATGTATAATCTACAAAACTACTGTAATGTATAAACTACTGTAATGTATAATCTACAAAACTACTGTAATGTATAAACTACAAAACTACTGTAATGTATAATCTACAAAACTACTGTAATGTATAAACTACTGTAATGTATAATCTACAAAACTACTGTAATGTATAATCTACAAAACTACTGTAATGTATAAACTACTGTAATGTATAAACTACTGTAATGTATAAACTACAAAACTACTGTAATGTATAATCTACAAAACTACTGTGATGTATAAACTACTGTAATGTATAAACTACTGTAATGTATAAACTACTGTAATGTATAATCTACAAAACTACTGTAATGTATAAACTACTGTAATGTATAAACTACTGTAATGTATAAACTACTGTAATGTATAAACTACTGTAATGTATAATCTACAAAACTACTGTAATGTATAAACTACTGTAATGTATAATCTACAAAACTACTGTAATGTATAAACTACTGTAATGTATAAACTACTGTAATGTATAATCTACAAAACTACTGTAATGTATAAACTACTGTAATGTATAATCTACAAAACTACTGTAATGTATAAACTACTGTAATGTATAATCTACAAAACTACTGTAATGTATAAACTACTGTAATGTATAAACTACTGTAATGTATAAACTACTGTAATGTATAAACTACTGTAATGTATAAACTACTGTAATGTATAAACTACTGTAATGTATAATCTACTGTAATGTATAATCTACAAAACTACTGTAATGTATAAACTACTGTAATGTATAAACTACTGTAATGTATAAACTACTGTAATGTATAAACTACTGTAATGTATAAACTACTGTAATGTATAAACTACTGTAATGTATAAACTACTGTAATGTATAAACTACTGTAATGTATAAACTACTGTAATGTATAAACTACTGTAATGTATAAACTACTGTAATGTATAAACTACTGTAATGTATAAACTACTGTAATGTATAAACTACTGTAATGTATAAACTACTGTAATGTATAAACTACTGTAATGTATAAACTACTGTAATGTATAAACTACTGTAATGTATAAACTACTGTAATATATAAACTACTGTAATGTATAAACTACTGTAATGTATAAACTACTGTAATGTATAAACTACTGTAATGTATAAACTACTGTAATGTATAAACTACTGTAATGTATAAACTACTGTAATGTATAATCTACTGTAATGTATAATCTACAAAACTACTGTAATGTATAAACTACTGTAATGTATAAACTACTGTAATGTATAAACTACTGTAATGTATAAACTACTGTAATGTATAAACTACTGTAATGTATAAACTACTGTAATGTATAAACTACTGTAATGTATAAACTACTGTAATGTATAAACTACTGTAATGTATAAACTACTGTAATGTATAAACTACTGTAATGTATAAACTACTGTAATGTATAAACTACTGTAATGTATAAACTACTGTAATGTATAAACTACTGTAATGTATAAACTACTGTAATGTATAAACTACTGTAATGTATAAACTACTGTAATGTATAAACTACTGTAATGTATAAACTATTGTAATGTATAAACTACTGTAATGTATAAACTACTGTAATGTATAAACTACTGTAATGTATAAACTACTGTAATGTATAAACTACTGTAATGTATAATTTACTAAACTACCGTAACAACGAGTAAGTATCTTGATCTCGCCGAAACATTCTATCTAGCCCATGGTATATTGATAACTAGACATGTTCGCCTATGTCATGTTAAAAAGCTATATATTCCATATTCCGTAATTATTATTATTTGTTATATTTTTAATTATTATGTGTTCATTCAATAACATCTATATTTCAATTTAAGAGAGATCGTTTTCCAGAAGAAAAGATGGTTTTTATATTACAATATAATACAAGATATAAATATTAGTTCACTAAATACAGAATATATTATTGACTCTGATTATAGATAGGTACGATAAATCTATAGATTTATATTGTTTATAATATAGATTAAAATAGATAAAATAACAACAATCAATAAGTTCTATGTATATTGTTACTATTTCTTTAGTAATATTTGCGATGCATATTATTATATTTACCATATCTTATTGTATAATTAATTGTATTTACTAAGTAGCCTAATTTATAATTTAATTACCAGGACGAAAGATTTCCGGAAGAAACTCCAGAGGTATAAAACATATTTCTATTGTAATCTTGCATGGTGTACACTGTACGATGTACACTGTACAGTGTACAGTGTACAGTGTACAGTGTACAGTGTACAGTGTACAGTGTACAGTGTACACTGTACAGTGTACAGTTTACAGTGTACACTGTACAGTTTACAGTGTACACTGTACAGTTTACAGTGTACAGTGTACACTGTACACTGTACAGTGTACAGTGTATACGAATAAAGAGTATTGTAGTGGATTATATGTTAAACTGATATGCATGCTACATGATGAGTATAAGTGTAAGATTTATATAACATATGGTAAGTATAAGTGATGTGTATCATTATTTAATAAAGAAATCTTACTTTATAAATGTAAGAAACTCGTATATCCTTTTGTGTATTAAATATATGAGCTTCTTGTACTGTATCTTTTTTCTATATCAAATTTCATTAATACATAATACATAATACTTTTTTTATTCACATTAGAAGGTAATGCACACATATAAATAAACATACACCCATATATATATATATGCATTTATATATGCATTTATATATATATATATATATATATATATATATATATAGATCTAGCATATATGTACGATCTCTAATCATCAAATTTAAATAGTTAAAATCCAGAATCATTTTCCATTTAGTTCATTTCATTCACCAAAAGAAATATGAATTCAGATGTTTCATCCATTAAGAATGCTTCTTGTTCATTTAATCTTAATATTTAATATATACAAGCAAACTATAGTTTGCAATATTATAATTAAACATTTAATGTAAATAATAACATAGTCTGTAAATAATAACATAGTGTTGTAAATAATAATATAGTGTTGTAAACAATAACATAATAATGTAAACAATAACATAGTTCTGTAAATAATAGCATAACATTGTAAACAATAACATTATGTTGTAAATAATAACATAGTGTTGTAAATAATAACATAGCATTACAGTTACTATAGTAACTTATTATAATAAGTAACGTGCAATTACTATTGATTAATAAAAAAAGTAATTACTAGTTTAAATTAATGATTACATAATTTAAAATGAATATGTTTACTGGAGATAAACATATTCATAAATACTATAAATACTATAAATACTATAAATACTATAAATACTATACATATTATAAATACTATAAATACTATAAATACTATAAATACTATAAATAATATAAATACTATAAATAATATAAATACTATAAATACTATAAATACTATAAATATTATACATGTTCACCTTATATAGATAAATAAATGATAATTACACATTTTATATAATATTGAACTAATATAAACTATTTGATAAGGATGATGAGGAAGCAAATGATGTTTACGACCAAGTACTTGCAACTGCATCTTCTGTTATTTCAACTTACATATCAAGCCAGGTTCTCAATTTCATATTTTCATTTTTTCTATCCTCATCCAAAATATGTCAAGTCGATTTGTATTAAAGTAATATGGAATATTCATGAATGTGTTATAATATTACTTCATATAAACATAATTGCATGTTTATTAGAGATATATATATATATATATATATATATATATATATATATATATATATATATATATATATACATATATAGACTTATTATGTATCTACGATATTCTTATAGATAAGGAGGTATCGTGTGAAAATACACGAGTCCTTGTGATTCTCGTATACTTCGTCTAGATTAATATCAAATTAATATCAAATTGAATCTCGTTACATCGCGTTACATTATCACCTCCACCGCAATGATATCACCAGTATGCCAGTGTGCTGGCGTTATAATATACATAAGCGTGTTTATACGACCTCCACCCCGCAGACAGGGGGTTTAGTGCCAAGTGGTGTAGTGGAACGAGCGTTGACAGCAGCGGGATCTCGTGTAAAAGAGACTATCGGTGAATCGGTTAGCTAGACCGTCTGCAATCGTATCTGTCGGTTGCATTGTTCCGAGGAACAATCGGAAAAAGTAGTTCGTTAGGCGTGGATATCGAATAATACCTGATGTATACATCGTTTATGGACATTCGGGGTGAATTTCACGAATATATATTAATCCGGTATATTTTGGAACGGTATTACGAATATCAAATAATATTGTTTATATACGACATTTTATAGTTATTATCGTAAATAATATAGAGGTCGTAGACGTCATATATGATAAGATAATACAAAGCACATTATAGTGTATTGTTAAGCCGGCGAGCTTATACAATATGATACACCCGTAGAGTTTATCGTCTACGTATTATATTGTTATGATATATCAATTGCACTCTTACACCGAAGCGTATATTGGTTTCAGAGTACGCTAGTCGGAAGAGCCTTGGCAGCCAAGTTGGAGAGCTCGAGTGAAGCTAGGGGTGTTTACCCTTCCGAGGGAGAACTGTCCATGGAAGAACTCGTCGAGTTGCGGAGAGAAGAAGGCGGCATATCGAACGGTGCGCACATCTCTGCAAACGCTGATCCAAGCGAACATTTCGACGTCAGAGATCAACGATCTAATGCTAACGAAGTGAAAAGTAATGATATAGCGGTCAGGGATCAACGATACTCGGCAGTACCGGGGAAAGCCCGTGATATAGATATCGCAAAACAAGGATACATTGCAAACAATGAGGAGGGTGGTAGCGGACCATCAATGCGACGCGATATCGTTAAGGAAGAACAACATGCCAACTATAGTTTAGGTCGAGATGAAGGCGTCGTAAGATTGACTGGTAGCCGTGGAATAAACGAGGGTTCGTCAAGTGTGGAGAACGCTAATCCCGAGTTTGAACAATTCTCGGAGGATAACGATTTAACCAACAATTTCCGGGATATCGGTATCGAGTATTCAGAACAACAAAACAATAGAAACTCGAATTTCACAGAAACGAGTAGAAATGTGAATACTCGGAAATATGATATAATAAAACCTGATGATCGGATGAAAGAATACCTGGATAACAACCTAACGGATCCACCTCTTACGAAACGCATTGTTACGAGAAGAATTAGTGAACCTAAAATTAGAATCGTAACTCTTCGGGAGAATTCCGAGTCACCAACTGCAACAGCCGATACTTCAGCCAACCGCAATGTCGAGGATAATCCGCTACTTCAGCGTAGAGATAACGTTACTGAGATCGTGAATAGAGTTGGACAATCTCTTCTTTCTCCGGACATTAGTAAACCGCCAATTTCACACGACGATATATTTAGAAGTGGTTTGGATACCGGTAACCAGGCGCGTAGCGATCCTATTAATAATTACGAACACTCATCTTCGAAGGACTTAGATGTTGGCTTTGTTCGATCGGAAGATAACGCCAACTTTTGTTACGGTAACTCCGGATCAACTAATAGACTACCCCAACATCCGTCGGACGTTCGTAATATTCGTGGTAACGGCTCTCTTAGCATTGACAGCAATTCCTCCGAACATGTTGATAATGGCCAAACCCATACTGTAGACCAAACCACGCGAGAGAGTAACACAGCAAACGATTACTCGGATCCGGAAGTTAAGCTCGATATCAGCCTAAAGAATGAAGCTAATACAATCCATATCGAGTTCAGGAAGAAGAAATAAATGCCAACAATATCATTACTATTTTTATTTCTAAACTATATATTATTCATGTAAACTTTATGAATTAATATTATTTTTTTAATTATTAACTTTATCAACTATTATTTATTAAATGTATATATATATATATATATATATATATATATATAATAGTATATTACGTTATGCTAAAATGTGTCTATTTAAAAATTGTATTTAAATAATTTTATTTTTAAACTGAAAATGTTAAATATGATATCAAATAATACATAAAATACTTATGTACGTTTATCAGAATACTCTTATGCATTCAATATATCATATGAAATATATAATTTATGGA
>OZ038318.1:9203470-9218470 GCA_964035775.1 Osedax frankpressi
TATATCTATATCTATATCTATATATATATATCTATATATATATCTATATCTATATATATATCTATATCTATATATATCTATATATATATATCTATATCTATATCTATACATACACTAGCAAATATAAATGAAGATATAGAATTAATTAAACCCTAATACTCAGGTAACAGCATACTTTACGATTTATTAAATTAGACTGGAATCAATATCAAAACCGTAATAATTAATTTCACGCCGTTATTGAATATATCACAATATATTCTTATAAACTCACATGCATATACGCATATTTATATACTTAATATGTTCACATAACAACAGCACATGTATTCTAATAGGTAACGTTATAATAATAAGTAAATAATAATCATTCTATTTATAGATTGTAGATTCAAGATTCGCCGTTCCCGTAGCCCCCACGAAGCGGGGTTCTAAAACTCCAGGCGAAATGGGTCCCCCCCCCACCCGCGCGCGTTACCCGTAGGTCTCGTTGGGTTCCGAGTAGTAGTCGCGTCCGTAGTACTCGTAGTCCTCGGCGTAGTCGTCGACGTAGTCCTTGTCGTCGGTGTTGTCGCCGTTGGACCGCAGTTTCAGGGCGGAGTGGACGTTGGCGGCGGCGCTGCCTTCGGTGAAAACGCTATCGCGACGCGAAGCCGCCTCCTCGGCGATGGAATGTTGGCGGACGGTCTTCGAGCCCGATTTGTTGGCCGCGTACTTAACGGAGAACACGGGCAACGAGGCGTTCGACGGATTGTAGACGATGCGAAGGCTGCAGGCACCTGTGTCGAGATCGCTAACGCCGCCCGGCTTCTGCGGAGCGAACGTGTGTGCGCGAATTTAGCGGAGTGTGCGAATTTAGCGGAGTGTGCGAATTTAGCGGAGTGTGCGAATTTAGCGGAGTGTGTGAATTTAGCGGAGTGTGCGAATTTAGCGGAGTGTGTGAATTTAGCGGAGTGTGCGAATTTAGCGGAGTGTGTGAATTTAGCGGAGTGTTCCCGTATTTATCAGTATGCGTATTTATCGGAGTGTGCGTATTTAGCAAAGTGTGCGCGTATTTATCTGAGTTTGAGCGTATTTAGCGGTGTGCGTATTTATCGGTGTGCGTATTTAGCGGAGTGTTCGCGTATTTATCGGAGTGAGTGCCACGTGTGCGAACTATTAAAAACTATTAAGAAATCGTATTCACTTGCATTCGAATGACTAGCGGATATATGTAACTATATATGCAAATATATTATTATTGATATTCACCGATATAATCGTATGCAATACGTGAGTTACAATAATAGTATCTATAATTATATAATTACGACTATAGTTTTGACTAGAGTCTAACTTTAACAGTTCACAGACTGCCTATCGATTAATTTGCTAATTACTACTATCGTGAGTTCTTTAGTTTAATGAGTTCTTCGTTATCGTCAACGCATACGAACGCTACGGTTATGCAATGATAACCAACCTTCAGTAATTCATTCTTCGCTTTATCTATTGCCGTAGACGAATACAATAAATTGATGGCAAGTTTTGTGTCGTGCTGTTTATTTTCAGGTAAATAATTATATAATCGCGTATTTTTTTTAAATTTCCGAATTTTTATTTTTATTATTCGACAAAATATACTTTACACCTCAACTGTTACATTTTAATAACCGTTATTTGTTAGAAAGTAGTTGTAATTGAGCATATGTACATGAACACGTAAAGTGAATATGTCTGAAGATGTGTATCGCAGATATACTAACGACACTTAGATAAAATAACATAGATATAATCATATATATATAAGAGCACAGCTATGTTAACACATATGTTATACCTATAGATATAGTAATGTATACAATATTAATATATTATATACATATAATATAGTCTAATAGATCAGCAATAGAGAGGTTATAGATATCTGCTAATATAAAGCTATATATTACAATTTATAACATATGTATAATATATGATATATGTATAACATATGTATCATATATATAATATATGATTTTATAATAATTTCAATTTTAAATTCCACTAGATTAAGTATATCCTTAATCCTTAATTATATTTGATTTATAACCTTTGGTCCTCCAACTTTCAAATGATCTAAAATGTTTCGTGAAATTGTGTCTTTACTAGATAACGAGAGTTGTCTGACTTTCAAAGATTGTTCAGCTTCTTGATCTACCGATAGTAATTGATCGAATCGTAAAACATATTTAATATGGTCAATTCATTGTTAAATATGTGTTTAATTGTTGCATTTGGAGAGAGGGACGTTTAATGAATAAGTCTGGATAGAGAGGTATTTAATAGATACAAGAAATTCGATGTGTGTTTAGTCGTTACATTTAGAAACCGGTGTTTTTAATAGATAATGTTTATCTAGAAAGATGGGTGTTTAATAGTTAAATGTAGATAATATATAAACTAATGCTTGAGTTAGCCCAGTTATCGTATATCATGAAGTATTCGTTTAGCGTACGCTGACCTTTTTTATCAAATAGATACAGTTTTCTTCGTTTGCAATACTCGAAAATGACAAAAGCCACTGCGACTAGGAAAATCATTAAATTAAAGATCAATACCATTATGAACGTTTCCACCTTCTCCATGGTTGCGTTGCAATTGTATTCCGTATCGGGAGGTCAATAACGGCGAGTGTCGAATTCCATGACTCAAGCGCGTGTCGTAATTACTTTTTCAAACAATGAAATAAAATAATATTTTAGAAATAAATTTGTTTTTTTCCAATTTAAAATAAAATTTCAAAACAATTCCCATGTAATCATATCCTATCGAAACACGTCATTATTCAAAAATACTGAATTTAAGTGAAACATCTATATTCTAATCATCTTGTTCCTTCTTGTTTAACCATTACAAAAACAATATGTTTGAAATTCATATATTAGTAATGAGTCACTACTATATTTTATATGTTATGTTCTGTGTAGATATATAAATATGTTCATTAGGGCATTTCTCATAAACAAGTACCCATAATATTCTTAGGTACTCAAAAAGTATAGCTATGTGAACAATAATTATCTAGCATAATTATCTTCTTAGGAATTTAGTACTTTATGTGGCCTTTTATAGACCCACTTAAAGCACTTTTAGGGGATTTTTTCCAATTTGTATAGTAACCATTATTTACTTCTGGAATATTTAATTTATATCGAATTGACTTAAAACGTGAGCATCAGAAGATAATGTACAATGTACATTGTACAATGTACAGTTTGCATTGTAAATATTATTTTCTGAATAATTAGAATTATAAAAAATCAAAATATATATCATTCAATCAAAAAGTATTAGTAACTACAATTATATAATAGCGATTTCAAAATGGAATATTTATACGTGTAATAATGTATTTATTATCAATGTAATTACCATAATATAACATTGAATTACTAATATATTAAATTAAAGTAAATTACTAATATATTCAGAGCATACGATGTGAGTATTATATATGTAAATATTTATATATAATATATATCTAATATTTCGCAATTATCAATATTATTAGATATATATATCACACATCTATATAAATATATATATAATATAAGTTAAATAAAAATTAATATAATTTTATTAAAATAGTTTAACCCTATTAATAGTTTAATACATGTATTATTTAAATATTATATAATTCATATATAATAATATAATTATAATACTATTACAACAAATAAAAAAAATATAATAATATTCAACACTCAAATTATTACTACTAATGTAATATGTATATTTCTATCTCATGCAATAACATATTTTTGATCATTAATAATGTATAATTAAATTTATATTGAAAACATTGATATGTCTGTATTTTATAGGTACAAATATATAGATATATATTGTTAATTAATTTCCATAATCTATAAAATAAATATTTGTGTTTCCTTAAAAAAGTTCATATACTTGACTGTCAATTTTAAAAATGTCTCCTATCAACTCGGCTCTCGCCCTCGCTTTTTCGCCCAATATTTAATATTTACTTAGAAATTTAAACTTATCGATAGATAATTGATAATTCTATATATCTATCATATACGTTTATATAAGAAAAATCAATTTTTAGTACCGTAAATAGGTAGTAAAGTTGAAAAATCTCCTTTTTAGATTTTACATTTTTGGAGACGATTTTCGAGTATTAATTTAGATATTTTTGAAAATAACTAAATCATATGTCTTAGAGTTCGTCCTTATCTTACTTTAACTATATCGATATAAATATTATATAATTTATTAATAATATTATTATAATTTTCGAGATAATCAAAGTTATATTTTTAGAAATCGAAATTCGAGAGTCCCGAATAAATCGATGAGTCACGCATTTCGATGAATCACGCAGCGTTCTCAATCTTTATATACGTATATAGGAATATATAGGCGTTACTATGTGAGCGTAAACTTGAATATGAATTTAAATTTATATAGTAAAGGGTACTGCTATATCGTTATAATATGATATATTAACTGAACTATATGCAATATTATAACAATTACTCCCATACTATCGGATAACTAATTTTTGTATTGGGTTTGGTTTTTTGTTTGTTTCTGTGTGTTTTTTTTGAATAAATTAATGTAAATTTGACGCCAGGTTAAGTTCATATACTATAATTATATTGTTTGTGTTTATGTTTTGGTTTGGATTCTGTTTAGGACTTATAAGTCCTAAAACTATAGTTTTAGATTTGAGTTTAGTTTTAGGTTTGGATTTGAGTTTGTATTTGGGATTATTTCTGAGATTTTTTTACAAATAAAATAGTATATATTTATCTCAGACTATCTTCATAAACAAATAATTATAATGTTTGGTTTTAGGGTACGTTTTGGATATATGTTGGGGTTTGGGATTAGTTCTTTATAGGTTTTTTTAAAAGTAAAATAATATATATTTAATCTCGGGCTATGTTCATATAATATAATTGTAATATTTTGTTTAAGTTTGGTTCTATGTGGGGTTTTGAATAAATTAAAATAATTTTGATGGCAGGATATGTTCATAGACTATAATTATATTATTTGTTTTTGGGTTTGGTTCTGCGTAGGCTTTTTTTAGAATATATTACACTACATTTTAATGCAGACATATATTCATATACTATAATTATAATTTGAGGGTTTGAATTTTTGTTTGGTTCTGTGTGGATTTTTTTAAAATAAATTAAATTAAATTTGATGCCAGGATATGTTCATATACTATAATTATAACATTTTATTTTGGTTTTAAGTTTATTTTTGTGTTTGGGTTTATGTGGGCTTTCTAAAAATATATTAAAATACATTTGATGTCAAGCTATGTTCACATACTATACATATAATGTTTGGGTTTGGGTTTAGTTATTTGTAGGTTTTTTATATAAAATAATATAAATTTGATACCATGGTATGTTTATATACTATAATAGAATATTCGCATTTAAGTTTTTGATATATATTTTTTTAAAATAAATTTAATGTTCATAAACGAACATATCGTATAATACATTTTAGTTATGTTATAAATATGTTATATTATATCGGTTTCCGATTTGATTCGCTAAATTTAGGTATTTAAACGCAATATATACATCGATACAATTATAATATATATAAATTGATATACATCTATATATACATAACACATTTGATATAGATGATTGCGGATAAAAGAAGGCGTGACTTAATTTTAATCTAATTAGATTCTTATTAGATTGATCGACGCACGCGATATTTGCATAAAGAATCGAAAAACTAATTCGCATTCATTTAAAAATCTACTTATAATATTTAAATCGATTATATAGATATAGATATAGATCAATCATTATATGTATCATTATACACGCCTAATACTAATCTTTATTGATTGCATTCGCAATGTCTTGCGCATGTAAATATATAATATCGCAAAGTAACTAATTACCAATAAATTAAATCGGCTAGTTGTTAATATCTTGGAATCATTATAATCTACATATATTATTATATATTATTTATTACCCTAATAACATAATTATATACTTAAAATGAAGTTTTATAGAAATTCATAAAGATATTATATCCCATATAATATATATCGTACCATAACATAGTAAAACTTATATTAACAAATATTTTTCTAATTAAAAATATTAAAATCTAATAACAATTGCTACTATAATTGTTATTAACCAAGCTAATAGCCAAAACAAAGATAATCAAATATGAATTGTTTATCCTATTTTAGTTTATATGCAAGTTATTTTAAAATATTAATTTAACTAAAATATAATAAATAAGATATATTAATACAAAATTTGCCATACTATATTCAATAATTCATAATAATGAAGAATAAAATAAAAATCATAGAATAAAAATGATATTGTAAATAAAATTTTTTTTTAAATTTCAGCAATTTTAAATTTCAACAATTTTAAAATCACCATTTTCAAAGTGAAATTCCTAAGCGAATAATTATTTACGGTATCATTTGTTGGCATTTGAAACACTCATAAAATTATAATAGGATTTGAAAAGGTACTTGCGTTTTATACTATACATAATACAAAGTATAGTAAAACATTTAAGTATAGTAAAGTATTTAAGTATAGTAAAGTATTTAAGTATAGTAAATTATTTAAGTATAGTAAAGTATTTAAGTATAGTAAAACATTTAAGTCTAGTAAAACATTTAAGTATAGTAAAGTATTTAAGTATAGTAAAGTAGTTAAGTATAGTAAAGTATTTAAGTATAGTAAAGTAGTTAAGTATAGTAAAGTATTTAAGTATAGTAAAGTATTTAAGTATAGCAAAGTATTTAAGTATAGTAAAGTATTTAAGTATAGTAAAGTATTTAAGTATAGTAAAGTATTTAAGTATAGCAAATTATTTAAGTATAGTAAAGTATTTAAGTATAGTAAAGTATTTAAGTATAGTAAAACATTTAAGTATAGTAAAGTATTTAAGTATAGTAAAGTATTTAAGTATAGTAAAGTATTTAAGTATAGTAAAGTATTTAAGTATAGTAAAACATTTAAATATAATAAAGTATTTAAGTATAGTAAAGTATTTAAGTATAGTAAAGTATTTAAGTATAGTAAAGTATTTAAGTATAGTAAAGTATTTAAGTTAGTAAAGTATTTAAGTATAGTAAATTATTTAAATATAGTAAAGTATTTAAGTATAGTAAAGTATTTAAGTTAGTAAAGTATTTAAGTATAGTAAAGTATTTAAAATAAGTTTATTCTTAAAAGGTTTGCAAACAATTGGGGATAAAAAAATACATGAACGTCTTTTAGTCCAATGGCTAAATATGCCGGAATACTGATCGAGGGCATAAAAGGTCAAGGGTTATGCACCTCGAGAATTACATTACCGAATGTGTCGACAAAACGGGTGATTCATCTTCCCCGCGAATCACTTTCACAACGATAAAAGAAACTTAATAATGACTTTTAGTGAAATGAGGATTAATGTTCAAGAAGTTTGTCAAAATGCCAACGATTTGTTTAGAAATGCGTACGCCAGTGTAAGGACAGCAGACACGGCTAAGATAATATTGGTACGGTGGATATGGGCGGAGTAACAAGATCTCCTCTATCTAGGCATTACGAGTTAACGTATACAGGTAAGTATGGGGGTTAAAACTAGGCGCGTAATACGTGGGGATAATACATGGGGATAAAACATGGGCATAATATATGGGGTTATACAGAATAGACTATGGAGCATGAGCAAACCATAAAAATGCTCTCGGATGAAACTTCCTCGGGGTCTACCAAGTGTTAGGATGGAGTGAGGGTGGGGTGAGGGTGGGGTTAGGATGGGGTGAGGGTGGTGTTAGGGTGGAGTGAGGGTGGGGTGAGAGTAGAATCGGGTGAGGTTGGAGTGAGTTATGAATGAGGTTGGGGTTAAGACGGGCTTAGGATGGGGTTAGGGTAGGGTTAAGGTGGTGTTATATCGGAGTGAGGTTGGGGTTAGGGTGGGGTAACGATGGGATTACGACGGAGTGGGGTTGGGATTAGGATGGGATGAGGGGGAGTTAAGGTGAGGTTAGTATGGGGTTTGGGTGGAATGGGGTGTAGCCTACACTCGAGGTTCTAATACAATACGCAGAATGACGATATTGGCGTGTAGTACGAAATCTACAGAGTATCGCGTTTTCTAAACAAGATACGAACAAATGAGATTTCAGTGCTCAATAGAAATCAACATTAAAATTGCCGCTTTATCGAGTTCGATTTCATATGTGCATAGTCTCGAAAAGGTCAATCCGGATTTGCAGGTGGTTGCGGGGTTCGACGGGTTCACCCACGGGAAGTTCAATTCGACTCGCGATCGTCAAAGCACGTCGGCGTACCGATTGGCTGGACATGCGAACTTGTCGACGCTATTCGTAAATAGACGGCTTCGACGGCTTCGACTAGCTGACGGGTAGCGGTTGCAAGCGTTGGGTAGTCAGAATCAAACGACGCAAGAACAGGTCGCGAGATTGACACGTCGACATTGTGACGTCGATTTTGCAATCCGAGAAATTCAACTGCAATCCAAATTGCCCTGGCGAGTGAAACGGATATGAAACGCGCTGAACTCTAACCTTTGAACCCGGTGTTATCAGTGTAAAAATATTCGAAGTAAATTTATTTTTTAGCTAAATAAGAAAAAGTCCATTTTAATTTTGTCTGGATTAAATATTCTTTTTATATAATTATTATATTACATTATTAATAATATCTACATAATCAAGTGTTTTAAATAATTTGCATTGCATAAGATAAAAATGATAAATCTAAAATCAATATGATATTAATCCATTTAAAATCAATATTCAATTAATCAGCGAGAGTTATATTAACAAAAATGGTTTAAATTGAAATTTTAACATAACTCATAATATTGCATTTCATTTTACTACGAAATAAAGATATTTTAGTTATGGATTACGATTTTAAATTGAAATTAAATTAAATAGAAAGTAAAAGTCAAAATAAATAGTTACATAGTTATCTCGTATTAATATTATATCGTATATTATTAATGTGCATTATAAGATAGTTCGTTAAGAATTCAGAACTCGATGGATTCCGTATGTCGAAGCGAAAGGCGTAACTATTCAAAGAACCTTTAATGCGGGGGTCAACGCGGGGGTCAATGCGGGGGTCAACGCGGGGGTCAACACGGGGGTCAACGCGGGGGTCAACGCGGGTGTTTACATCGGTACCGTAGTCGTCGGATACGGATAAGTAGGGCGTGGGCTGAATGTAGAAAGATCTCATTTCGGACAATAGACCAGTGGTCTGTATTTCGTAGCGAATATCCTGTAGATGTCATTTGGAGGTGGATGTAGCTAAAGGGTTAATGGGGCTCGGGAGATGTAACGTGCGGATTAATTCACTTAAAATTGATAAAACATACGTTTTAGATATATTGATATCTTACAATAGTAAAAATAAATAATATTGAAATCACTCAAAAAGTACAAATCATGCCTGGAGAAGTAGTTATATAATAATGATAAATAATGACTGAAAAACCTCGACAATAACAAACACAATTATTGAATAGTTTAATAATTATTAGATATTATTTAAATTTTAGGGAGCGGTTTATTGGGTGCATCTACTATATGCAATATGTTTATATACATGTATTTATGTTAATAGATCTAATTTATGTTAATAGATCTAATTTATGTTAATGGATCTAATTTATGTTAATGGGTCTAATTTATGTTAATGGGTCTAATTTATGTTAATGGGTCTAATTTATGTTAATGGGTCTAATTTATGTTAATAGATCTAATTTATGTTAATAGATCTAATTTATGTTAATGGGTCTAATTTATGTTAATAGATCTAATTTATGTTAATGGGTCTAATTTATGTTAATGGGTCTAATTTATGTTAATGGGTCTAATTTATGTTAATAGATCTAATTTATGTTAATAGATCTAATTTATGTTAATGGGTCTAATTTATGTTAATAGATCTAATTTATGTTAATAGATCTAATTTATGTTAATGGGTCTAATTTATGTTAATAGATCTGATTTATGTTAATAGATCTAATTTATGTTAATGGGTCTAATTTATGTTAATGGGTCTAATTTATGTTAATGGGTCTAATTTATGTTAATGGGTCTAATTTATGTTAATAGATCTAATTTATGTTAATAGATCTAATTTATGTTAATGGGTCTAATTTATGTTAATAGATCTAATTTATGTTAATGGGTCTAATTTATGTTAATGGGTCTAATTTATGTTAATGGGTCTAATTTATGTTAATATATCTAATTTATGTTAATAGATCTAATTTATGTTAATAGATCTGATTTATGTTAATAGATCTAATTTATGTTAATGGGTCTAATTTATGTTAATGGGTCTAATTTATGTTAATGGGTCTAATTTATGTTAATGGGTCTAATTTATGTTAATAGATCTAATTTATGTTAATAGATCTAATTTATGTTAATGGGTCTAATTTATGTTAATAGATCTAATTTATGTTAATGGGTCTAATTTATGTTAATAGATCTAATTTATGTTAATGGGTCTAATTTATGTTAATGGGTCTAATTTATGTTAATGGGTCTAATTTATGTTAATGGGTCTAATTTATGTTAATAGATCTAATTTATGTTAATAGATCTAATTTATGTTAATAGATCTGATTTATGTTAATAGATCTAATTTATGTTAATGGGTCTAATTTATGTTAATAGATCTAATTTATGTTAATGGGTTTAATTTATGTTAATGGATCTAATTTATGTTAATGGGTCTAATTTATGTTAATGGGTCTAATTTATGTTAATGGGTCTAATTTATGTTAATGGATCTAATTTATGTTAATGGGTCTAATTTATGTTAATGGGTCTAATTTATGTTAATGGGTCTAATTTATGTTAATAGATCTAATTTATGTTAATAGATCTAATTTATGTTAATGGGTCTAATTTATGTTAATGGGTCTAATTTATGTTAATAGATCTAATTTATGTTAATGGGTCTAATTTATGTTAATGGGTCTAATTTATGTTAATGGATCTAATTTATGTTAATGGGTCTAATTTATGTTAATGGGTCTAATTTATGTTAATGGGTCTAATTTATGTTAATGGGTCTAATTTATGTTAATGGATCTAATTTATGTTAATGGGTCTAATTTATGTTATGGATCTATATGATGTAGAGGTGCAAATGGGAGATACGAGTGTAGGCCCTATACTGTAGGCCCCATACTGTAGGCCCTATACTGTAGGCCCTATACTGTAGGCCCTATACTGTAGGCCCTATACTGTAGGCCCTATACTGTAGGCCCCATACTGCAGGCCCTATACTGTAGGCCCTATACTGTAGGCCCTATATTGTAGGCCCTATACTGTAGGCCCCATACTGCAGGCCCTATACTGTAGGCCCTATACTGTAGGCCCCATACTGTAGGCCCTATAATGTAGGCCCTATACTGTAGGCCCCATACTGTAGGCCCTATACTGTAGGCCCTATACTGTAGGCCCCATACTGTAGGCCCCATACTGTAGGCCCTATACCGTAGGCCCTATAATGTAGGCCCCATACTGTAGGCCCCATACTGTAGGCCCCATACTGTAGGCCCCATACTGTAGGCCCCATACTGTAGGCCCCATACTGTAGGCCCCATACTGTAGGCCCCATACTGTAGGCCCCATACTGTAGGCCCCATACTGTAGGCCCCATACTGTAGGCCCCATACTGTAGGCCCCATACTGTAGGCCCCATACTGTAGGCCCTATACTGTAGGGATGTAAAGTGGTTAGGAAATGGTTTATGGGTCTTATTTGTAAGTGATGTCATAGTATTGGAAGTAATGTTTTGCGCTGAGGGTTTACAGGGTTCATGGGGTTCATGGGGTTCATGGGGGGTAGGTTCCTAAGAGTATGGAGGTAAGGGGTAGGAAGATGTTCATTTGAAGTCTACTTTGACCTCGCGAATAATATTTCTAATAATGATATTTATATTTGTCTGGATTGCATAACGACTGCGATGATGCAATGAATACTGACCGCTGTGTCGATGAGGTAATCCTCTTTGATGATGCAAATGAAGTGGTCAGTAAGAAGGAGAGTTCGGGTGAAATTCGAGTGCAAATTGTCCTGCGGGTGTAGGGTGAGGTAGAGTGGAGGTGAGGAGGGTGGTGTCAGATGTAGGGTGAGGTAGCTATAGGTGTGGGGGTAGGTGTAGGGTGAGGTAGCTATAGGTGAAGGGGGTAGGTGTAGGGTGAGGTAGCTATAGGTGAAGGGGGTAGGTGTAGGGTGAGGTAGCTATAGGTGAAGGGGGTAGGTGTAGGGTGAGGTAGCTATAGGTGAAGGGGGTAGGTGTAGGGTGAGGTAGCTATAGGTGAAGGGGGTAGGTGTAGGGTGAGGTAGCTATAGGTGAAGGGGGTAGGTGTAGGTTGAGGTAGCTATAGGTGTGGGGGTAGGTGTAGGGTGAGGTAGCTATAGGTGAAGGGGGTAGGTGTAGGGTGAGGTAGCTATAGGTGAAGGGGGTAGGTGTAGGGTGAGGTAGCTATAGGTGAAGGGGGTAGGTGTAGGGTGAGGTAGCTATAGGTGAAGGGGGTAGGTGTAGGTGTATAGAGAATGAGGGAAGTGACCGGAGTGTAAGAGTTAGATTAGCAAAAGATAGATAATGAAGGAGCTAAGATTTTTACGAAGTAAGAATAGGAATGGTGACAGGGTAGTACTAGGAACTCGAGTAGGGCTATGAATGGTGATAGGATAGTACTAGGAACTCGAGTAGGGCTATGAATGGTGATAGGATAGTACTAGGAACTCGAGTAGGGCTATGAATGGTGATAGGATAGTACTAGGAACTCGAGTAGGGCTATGAATGGTGATAGGATAGACCTAGAGTAAATACGGAGTAGGGCTAAGGAGGGCTACATGACTTACGTAGACGAGATGCTGTGAGACAATATTGACGCAGGGAGGAGGATGAACAGGAAACTCCGCGATGCCCTCTCCCGTGTCTCCCGGGTGAACGGGAATATCTCCATCTCGATCCATCTCCGCTTTCCCTTCCAGCTCTATTTCCTCTTCCGCTAGATTCTCCGGATACGTCTTTACAGGCTGTTTCGGTTCCATGCTCGCTTTATCCACTTCAGCTGCGCCTTCGCCAACTACCCCTTGGGAAGGGAACGAGACACCTTCCCTCGTTCCCTTCCCCGCTTCCCTTTCTCCCGAGGTGCCGCCCTCGATATAAAATACGTGGTTTTCGTCTTCGGGTCCATCTCCGCTGCGAACACCCGCGTCCTGGTTCACTTTCGCGGCCTCCCGATCTTCTCCAACAAAACTTGCAACCACCTTAAACATCGACGTTTGGTGTTGGGTGCGGCCAGCTGCCTCGTCGGCAGCATTACGACCCCTGTCTAGTTGACCCCTGTCTAGTTGACCCCTGTCTAGTTGACCCCGACCTAGTTGACCTCGACCTAGTTGACCCCAATCTCGAGTCTTCCCATCACCGTCGTCATTCGAATACGCCTTTTCATCCCTCGCCGAGATTTTATTGTGGCGGCGATTGCGGGGTTGGTTGGGGTGGTTGCGGGGATGGTTTTTGGGGTTTTTGTGGGTGTCGTGGGGGTGCTGCAGACGGTGGTTGTTGTTGTTGTGTACGTTCTCGAGAATGAAAATAAGGCGCAATTGTGATTCTGAATCATGCACCACTTCTAGGACCTGAGTGAAGAGGGTTGGAGACATGGGGGGAGAGTACTAATGGGGTGGGGTTAATAGATGTTTAGTTAAAGAGGGTGGGGTTCATAGGTGTTTAGTTAAAGAGGGTGGGGTTAATAGGTGTTTAGTTAAAGAGGGTGGGGTTAATAGGTGTTTAGTTAAAGAAGGTGGGGTTAACAGATATTTAGTTAAAGAGGGTGGGATTAATAGGTGTTTAGTTAAAGAGGGTGGGGTTAATAAGTGTTTAGTTAAAGAAGGTGGGGTTAATAAGGTCGTATTAAAAGTTTAATTTAAGAAATAATATCATTATGGGGCTTGATTAATAGACTTTGGATTCATCACCCACGACTTAATGGCTTAAACCTTATTGTCGCCGTAGATCAAAAGATTGGAGAGGTCGTGGATGAATTGATTGGTTTTCGTCTTTGTGATGGTCAGTAGTGCCACCTAGCAATGTAATATTACATTAGTTACGAAAATGCAATATGATCATTATTTATGTAAATTTCAGCAAAATAATGACATTTTTACCAGCTCACACATATACATAGACACACACATAGACATAGACACACATAGACATAAACACACATAGACATAGACACACATAGACATAAACACACATAGACATAGACACACATAGACATAGATACACATAGACATAGACACACATAGACATAGACACACATAGACATAGATACACATAGACATAGACACACACATACATAGACATAGACATAGACACACATAGACATAGACACACATAGACATAGATACACATAGACATAGACACACACATACATAGACATAGACATATACATACATATATATAGCCACACATAGACATAGACTCCTAAATCATTCATGGTAACAAAATACAAACCCACTAATTATTAAATATGATTATTGAGCATATATGCTTATTGATATGTTTATTATTGAACCAAAAATTACTCATACGGAATTTTTGATTCGTCGAATTAATAAAATTGAATTAATATAAATATTATAGCTCAGGTTGAAAACATATATAACAAACAAATTTAACAATAAACAATCAATTTTAAAATCTATATCCTCGAATCTAAATTATAGTTATAAATAATAGAAACTAATTGAGAAATAAGGATTTATTCATTTTTATAAATAATTTTAAAATTTGATATTCATATTTTAACTTTATAAAACTGTTTAATTTGCAATAATGAAGCGGGAAATTCCATAGAACAAAAGCGGTATCTCACATTTACTCGCCACACAACGTCTCCTAGCTACAAACCTTTGAATTATCGAGGAAATGAATCACC
>OZ038318.1:9223470-9230531 GCA_964035775.1 Osedax frankpressi
GAGAAGTGAGAGAGAAGTGAGAGAGAAGTGAGAGAGAAGTGAGAGATAAGTAAGAGAGAAGTGAGAGAGAAGTGAGAGAGAAGTGAGAGAGAAGTGAGAGAGAAGTGAGAGAGAAGTGAGAGAGAAGTGAGAGATAAGTAAGAGAGAAGTGAGAGAGAAGTGAGAGACAAGTGAGAGAGAAGTGAGAGAGAAGTGAGAGATAAGTAAGAGAGAAGTGAGAGAGAAGTGAGAGAGAAGTGAGAGAGAAGTGAGAGATAAGTAAGAGAGAAGTGAGAGAGAAGTGAGAGAGAAGTGAGAGAGAAGTGAGAGATAAGTGAGAGAGAAGTGAGAGAGAAGTGAGAGAGAAGTGAAAGAGAAGTGAGAGAGAAGTGAGAGAGAAGTGAGAGAGAAGTGAGAGAGAAGTGAGAGATAAGTAAGAGAGAAGTGAGAGAGAAGTGAGAGACAAGTGAGAGAGAAGTGAGAGAGAAGTGAGAGAGAAGTGAGAGACAAGTGAGAGAGAAGTGAGAGATAAGTAAGAGAGAAGTGAGAGAGAAGTGAGAGAGAAGTGAGAGAGAAGTGAGAGAGAAGTGAGAGAGAAGTGAGAGAGAAGTAAGAGAGAAGTGAGAGAGAAGTGAGAGACAAGTGAGAGAGAAGTGAGAGAGAAGTGAGAGATAAGTAAGAGAGAAGTGAGAGAGAAGTGAGAGAGAAGTGAGAGAGAAGTGAGAGATAAGTAAGAGAGAAGTGAGAGAGAAGTGAGAGAGAAGTGAGAGAGAAGTGAGAGAGAAGTGAGAGAGAAGTGAGAGAGAAGTGAGAGATAAGTAAGAGAGAAGTGAGAGAGAAGTGAGAGAGAAGTGAGAGAGAAGTGAGAGAGAAGTGAGAGATAAGTAAGAGAGAAGTGAGAGAGAAGTGAGAGACAAGTGAGAGACAAGTGAGAGAGAAGTGAGAGAGAAGTGAGAGAGAAGTGAGAGAGAAGTGAGAGATAAGTAAGAGAGAAGTGAGAGAGAAGTGAGAGAGAAGTGAGAGAGAAGTGAGAGAGAAGTGAGAGAGAAGTGAGAGAGAAGTGAGAGATAAGTAAGAGAGAAGTGAGAGAGAAGTGAGAGAGAAGTGAGAGAGTGAGAGAGAAGTGAGAGAGAAGTGAAAGACAAGTGAGAGAGAAGTGAGAGAGAAGTGAGAGACAAGTGAGAGAGAAGTGAGAGAGAAGTGAGAGACAAGTGAGAGAGAAGTGAGAGAGAAGTGAGAGACAAGTGAGAGACAAGTGAGAGAGAAGTGAGAGAGAAGTGAAAGAGAAGTGAGAGATAAGTAAGAGAGAAGTGAGAGAGAAGTGAGAGAGAAGTGAGAGAGAAGTGAGAGAGAAGTGAGAGAGAAGTGAGAGAGAAGTGAGAGATAAGTAAGAGATAAGTAAGAGAGAAGTGAGAGAGAAGTGAGAGAGAAGTGAGAGAGAAGTGAGAGATAAGTAAGAGAGAAGTGAGAGAGAAGTGAGAGAGAAGTGAGAGAGAAGTGAGAGATAAGTAAGAGAGAAGTGAGAGAGAAGTGAGAGAGAAGTGAGAGAGAAGTGAGAGAGAAGTGAGAGAGAAGTGAGAGAGAAGTGAGAGATAAGTAAGAGAGAAGTGAGAGAGAAGTGAGAGACAAGTGAGAGAGAAGTGAGAGAGAAGTGAGAGATAAGTAAGAGAGAAGTGAGAGAGAAGTGAGAGAGAAGTGAGAGAGAAGTGAGAGATAAGTAAGAGAGAAGTGAGAGAGAAGTGAGAGAGAAGTGAGAGAGAAGTGAGAGATAAGTGAGAGAGAAGTGAGAGAGAAGTGAGAGAGAAGTGAAAGAGAAGTGAGAGAGAAGTGAGAGAGAAGTGAGAGAGAAGTGAGAGAGAAGTGAGAGATAAATAAGAGAGAAGTGAGAGAGAAGTGAGAGACAAGTGAGAGAGAAGTGAGAGAGAAGTGAGAGAGAAGTGAGAGACAAGTGAGAGAGAAGTGAGAGATAAGTAAGAGAGAAGTGAGAGAGAAGTGAGAGAGAAGTGAGAGAGAAGTGAGAGAGAAGTGAGAGAGAAGTGAGAGAGAAGTAAGAGAGAAGTGAGAGAGAAGTGAGAGACAAGTGAGAGAGAAGTGAGAGAGAAGTGAGAGATAAGTAAGAGAGAAGTGAGAGAGAAGTGAGAGAGAAGTGAGAGAGAAGTGAGAGATAAGTAAGAGAGAAGTGAGAGAGAAGTGAGAGAGAAGTGAGAGAGAAGTGAGAGAGAAGTGAGAGAGAAGTGAGAGAGAAGTGAGAGATAAGTAAGAGAGAAGTGAGAGAGAAGTGAGAGAGAAGTGAGAGAGAAGTGAGAGAGAAGTGAGAGATAAGTAAGAGAGAAGTGAGAGAGAAGTGAGAGAGAAGTGAGAGACAAGTGAGAGAGAAGTGAGAGAGAAGTGAGAGAGAAGTGAGAGAGAAGTGAGAGATAAGTAAGAGAGAAGTGAGAGAGAAGTGAGAGAGAAGTGAGAGAGAAGTGAGAGAGAAGTGAGAGAGAAGTGAGAGAGAAGTGAGAGATAAGTAAGAGAGAAGTGAGAGAGAAGTGAGAGAGAAGTGAGAGAGTGAGAGAGAAGTGAGAGAGAAGTGAAAGAGAAGTGAGAGAGAAGTGAGAGAGAAGTGAGAGACAAGTGAGAGAGAAGTGAGAGAGAAGTGAGAGACAAGTGAGAGAGAAGTGAGAGAGAAGTGAGAGACAAGTGAGAGACAAGTGAGAGAGAAGTGAGAGAGAAGTGAAGAGAAGTGAGAGATAAGTAAGAGAGAAGTGAGAGAGAAGTGAGAGAGAAGTGAGAGAGAAGTGAGAGAGAAGTGAGAGAGAAGTGAGAGAGAAGTGAGAGATAAGTAAGAGAGAAGTGAGAGAGAAGTGAGAGAGAAGTGAGAGAGAAGTGAGAGATAAGTAAGAGAGAAGTGAGAGAGAAGTGAGAGAGAAGTGAGAGAGAAGTGAGAGAGAAGTGAGAGAGAAGTGAGAGAGAAGTGAGAGATAAGTAAGAGAGAAGTGAGAGAGAAGTGAGAGACAAGTGAGAGAGAAGTGAGAGAGAAGTGAGAGATAAGTAAGAGAGAAGTGAGAGAGAAGTGAGAGAGAAGTGAGAGAGAAGTGAGAGATAAGTAAGAGAGAAGTGAGAGAGAAGTGAGAGAGAAGTGAGAGAGAGAGAAGGAGAGATAAGTGAGAGAGAAGTGAGAGAGAAGTGAGAGAGAAGTGAAAGAGAAGTGAGAGAGAAGTGAGAGAGAAGTGAGAGAGAAGTGAGAGAGAAGTGAGAGATAAATAAGAGAGAAGTGAGAGAGAAGTGAGAGACAAGTGAGAGAGAAGTGAGAGAGAAGTGAGAGAGAAGTGAGAGACAAGTGAGAGAGAAGTGAGAGATAAGTAAGAGAGAAGTGAGAGAGAAGTGAGAGAGAAGTGAGAGAGAAGTGAGAGAGAAGTGAGAGAGAAGTGAGAGAGAAGTAAGAGAGAAGTGAGAGAGAAGTGAGAGACAAGTGAGAGAGAAGTGAGAGAGAAGTGAGAGATAAGTAAGAGAGAAGTGAGAGAGAAGTGAGAGAGAAGTGAGAGAGAAGTGAGAGATAAGTAAGAGAGAAGTGAGAGAGAAGTGAGAGAGAAGTGAGAGAGAAGTGAGAGAGAAGTGAGAGAGAAGTGAGAGAGAAGTGAGAGATAAGTAAGAGAGAAGTGAGAGAGAAGTGAGAGAGAAGTGAGAGAGAAGTGAGAGAGAAGTGAGAGATAAGTAAGAGAGAAGTGAGAGAGAAGTGAGAGACAAGTGAGAGACAAGTGAGAGAGAAGTGAGAGAGAAGTGAGAGAGAAGTGAGAGAGAAGTGAGAGATAAGTAAGAGAGAAGTGAGAGAGAAGTGAGAGAGAAGTGAGAGAGAAGTGAGAGATAAGTAAGAGAGAAGTGAGAGAGAAGTGAGAGAGAAGTGAGAGAGTGAGAGAGAAGTGAGAGAGAAGTGAAAGACAAGTGAGAGAGAAGTGAGAGAGAAGTGAGAGACAAGTGAGAGAGAAGTGAGAGAGAAGTGAGAGACAAGTGAGAGAGAAGTGAGAGAGAAGTGAGAGACAAGTGAGAGACAAGTGAGAGAGAAGTGAGAGAGAAGTGAAAGAGAAGTGAGAGATAAGTAAGAGAGAAGTGAGAGAGAAGTGAGAGAGAAGTGAGAGAGAAGTGAGAGAGAAGTGAGAGAGAAGTGAGAGAGAAGTGAGAGATAAGTAAGAGAGAAGTGAGAGAGAAGTGAGAGACAAGTGAGAGAGAAGTGAGAGAGAAGTGAGAGATAAGTAAGAGAGAAGTGAGAGAGAAGTGAGAGAGAAGTGAGAGAGAAGTGAGAGATAAGTAAGAGAGAAGTGAGAGAGAAGTGAGAGAGAAGTGAGAGAGAAGTGAGAGAGAAGTGAGAGAGAAGTGAGAGAGAAGTGAGAGATAAGTAAGAGAGAAGTGAGAGAGAAGTGAGAGACAAGTGAGAGAGAAGTGAGAGAGAAGTGAGAGATAAGTAAGAGAGAAGTGAGAGAGAAGTGAGAGAGAAGTGAGAGAGAAGTGAGAGATAAGTAAGAGAGAAGTGAGAGAGAAGTGAGAGAGAAGTGAGAGAGAAGTGAGAGATAAGTGAGAGAGAAGTGAGAGAGAAGTGAGAGAGAAGTGAAAGAGAAGTGAGAGAGAAGTGAGAGAGAAGTGAGAGAGAAGTGAGAGAGAAGTGAGAGATAATAAGAGAGAAGTGAGAGAGAAGTGAGAGAGAAGTGAGAGAGAAGTGAGAGAGAAGTGAGAGAGAATAGAGACAAGTGAGAGAGAAGTGAGAGATAAGTAGAGAGAAGTGAGAGAGAAGTGAGAGAGAAGTGAGAGAGAAAGTGAGAGAGGAAGTGAGAGAGAAGTGAGAGAGAAGTGAGAGAGAAGTGAGAGAGAAGTGAGAGAGAAGTGAGAGAGAAGTGAGAGAGAAGTGAGAGATAAGTAAGAGAGAAGTGAGAGAGAAGGAGAGAGAAGTGAGAGAGAAGTGAGAGAGAAGTGAGAGAGAAGTGAGAGAGAAGTGAGAGAGAAGTGAGAGAGAAGTGAGAGAGAAGTGAGAGAGAAGTGAGAGAGAAGTGAGAGATAAGTAAGAGAGAAGTGAGAGAGAAGTGAGAGAGAAGTGAGAGAGAAGTGAGAGAAGTGAGAGATAAGTAAGAGAGAAGTGAGAGAGAAGTGAGAGACAAGTGAGAGACAAGTGAGAGAGAAGTGAGAGAGAAGTGAGAGAGAAGTGAGAGAGAAGTGAGAGATAAGTAGAGAGAAGTGAGAGAGAAGTGAGAGAGAAGTGAGAGAGAAGTGAGAGAGAAGTGAGAGAGAAGTGAGAGAGAAGTGAGAGATAAGTAAGAGAGAAGTGAGAGAGAAGTGAGAGAGAAGTGAGAGAGTGAGAGAGAAGTGAGAGAGAAGTGAAAGACAAGTGAGAGAGAAGTGAGAGAGAAGTGAGAGACAAGTGAGAGAGAAGTGAGAGAGAAGTGAGAGAGAAGTGAGAGAGAAGGAGAGAGAAGTGAGAGAAGTGAGAGACAAGTGAGAGAGAAGTGAGAGAGAAGTGAGAGAGAAGTGAGAGATAAGTAGAGAGAAGTGAGAGAGAAGTGAGAGAGAAGTGAGAGAGAAGTGAGAGAGAGTGAGAGAGAAGTGAGAGAGAAGTGAGAGAAGTGAGAGAGAAGTGAGAGAGAAGTGAGAGAGAAGTGAGAGAGAAGTGAGAGAGAAGTGAGAGATAAGTAAGAGAGAAGTGAGAGAGAAGTGAGAGAGAAGTGAGAGAGAAGTGAGAGATAAGTAAGAGAGAAGTGAGAGAGAAGTGAGAGAGAAGTGAGAGAGAAGTGAGAGAGAAGTGAGAGAGAAGTGAGAGAGAAGTGAGAGAGAAGTAAGAGAGAAGTGAGAGAGAAGTGAGAGAGAAGTGAGAGAGAAGTGAGAGAGAAGTGAGAGAGAAGTGAGAGAGAAGTGAGAGAGAAGTGAGAGAGAAGTGAGAGAGAAGTGAGAGAGAAGTGAGAGAGAAGTGAGAGAGAAGTGAGAGATAAGTAAGAGAGAAGTGAGAGAAAGTGAGAGAGAAGTGAGAGAGAAGTGAGAGAGAAGTGAGAGAGAAGTGAGAGAGAAGTGAAGAGAGAAGTGAGAGAGAAGTGAGAGAGAAGTGAGAGAGAAGTGAGAGAGAAGTGAGAGATAAGTAAGAGAGAAGTGAGAGAGAAGTGAGAGAGAAGTGAGAGAGAAGTGAGAGATAAGTAAGAGAGAAGTGAGAGAGAAGTGAGAGAGAAGTGAGAGAGAAGTGAGAGAGAAGTGAGAGAGAAGTGAGAGAGAAGTGAGAGAGAAGTGAGAAAGAGAGAAGTGAGAGAGAAGTGAAGAAGTGAGAGAGAAGTGAGAGACAAGTGAGAGAGAAGTGAGAGAGAAGTGAGAGACAAGTGAGAGAAGTGAGAGAGAAGTGAGAGAGAAGTGAGAGAGAAGTGAGAGATAAGTAAGAGAGAAGTGAGAGAGAAGTGAGAGAAAGTGAGAGAGAAGTGAGAGAGAAGTAAGAGAGAAGTGAGAGAGAAGAGATGAGAGAGAAGTGAGAGAAAAGTGAGAGAGAAGTGAGAGAGAAGTGAGAGAGAAGTGAGAGAGAAGTGAGAGAGAAGTGAGAGAGAAGTGAGAGAGAAGTGAGAGAGAAGTGAGAGAGAAGTGAGAGAGAAGTGAGAGAGAAGTGAGAGAGAAGTGAGAGAGAAGTGAGAGAGAAGTGAGAGAGAAGTGAGAGAGAAGTGAGAGATAAGTAAGAGAGAAGTGAGAGAGAAGTGAGAGACAAGTGAGAGAGAAGTGAGAGAGAAGTGGAGAGAGAAGTGAGAGAGAAGTGAGAGAGAAGTGAGAGAGAAGTGAGAGAGAAGTGAGAGAGAAGTGAGAGAGAAGTGAGAGATAAGTAAGAGAGAAGTGAGAGAGAAGTGAGAGAGAAGTGAGAGAGAAGTGAGAGATAAGTAAGAGAGAAGTGAGAGAGAAGTGAGAGAACAAGTGAGAGAGAAGTGAGAGAGAAGTGAGAGAGAAGTGAGAGAGAAGTGAGAGATAAGTAAGAGAGAAGTGAGAGAGAAGTGAGAGAGAAGTGAGAGAGAAGTGAGAGAGAAGTGAGAGATAAGTAAGAGAGAAGTGAGAGAGAAGTGAGAGAGAAGTGAGAGAGAAGTGAGAGAGAAGTG
>OZ038318.1:9230731-9256211 GCA_964035775.1 Osedax frankpressi
CTAAGGAAATCATCCAGGTCATATTAGTTTTTGAAATGTAAATCAGTATATTGGCCGCTAAATTAGCATCTTAATATATGATATATTCATCAACTCTATAATATAATCCAGTATCATAAATGTTTACAGTACAAAGTAAACATATTAATAAATATTAATAAATATTTCGTAGAATATATTTTTGGAAAATATTTTTGCTTAATTTCGGATGACATATTTAATGCAATAATATATTTATACTTCTTAAATAGTATAATATATAATATTTGATTACTTATCAGTGAATCAATACAAACACTTATATTAGTGTATTTAATGTCTATAGTTGGACAACAATAACCATTGTTGTATTATTAACAAGGATATATATTTTAACTGGTATAAAGTTGTATTTTAATCATTTTATATTATACTACTTGATTATGGAGTTTATAACCATAATATTATAAAATACTTACATGTATTCATTTATATACCATTACTAATATTATACTAAGTATTTTATGTTGTAACAATATTACAATTATATTCTTCTTATTCACTGATTATAATAAAGGATTATAATACTTCACCACGACCACAAATACTTTTATATAAAACATCGACTGCAAATTATACTAAATAAAACATCGAATGCAAATAATACTACAGAAGACAAAGACTACAAATAATACTACAGAAGACAAAGACTACAAATAATACTACAGAAGACAAAGACTACAAATAATACTACAGAAGACAAAGACTATAAATAATACTACAAAAGACAAAGACTATAAATAATACTACAAAAGACAAAGACTATAAATACCGATACAATTGGCAGCAAACTTGCAATTTCTTACAAAGAAATTGTAAGAATATTTAGATCACTGAAAGTAATCGGATGTAACCTCAATTTGTTTCAGTGATTTTGTGATTTCAATATATTTCAGTTTATTTTTGAGATGTTCCAACCCGGTGAATTTCAAGATATTGCAAGAGATCACCTTAAAGTGTGATGAGAAACAAGTAGGGATGGTGGTATAAAGTAAAGTAAGATGGTAGTAGGGGGGAGTAAGAAGGAAGATGGGTGGTTTCCAAGGAGTTTGTTATGGTATGTTATTAAATGTGATTAATTGATGTTCACACAATTGAATATGGTGGACATTTGTCATAGTGAAGTAGGGTGGATATTTAGATAGATAATAGGGTAGATATTTAGATAGATAGTAGGGTGGATATTTAGATAGATAGTAGGGTAGATATTTAGATAGATATTAGTGTAGATATTTAGATAGATAGTAGGGTGGATATTTAGATAGATAATAGGATGGATATTTAGATAGATAATAGGATGGATATTTAGATAGATAATAGGGTGGATATTTAGATAGATAGTAGGGTGGATATTTAGATAGATAGTAGGGTGGATATTTAGATAGATAGTAGGATGGATATTTAGATAGATAGTAGGGTGGATATTTAGATAGATAATAGGGTAGATATTTAGATAGATATTAGGGTGGATATTTAGATAGATAATAGGGTGGATATTTAGATAGATAATAGGGTAGATATTTAGATAGATATTAGGGTGGATATTTAGATAGATAATAGGGTGGATATTTAGATAGATAGTAGGGTGGATATTTAGATAGATAGTAGGGTGGATATTTAGATAGATTATAGGGTGGATATTTAGATAGATAGTAGGGTGGATATTTAGATAGATAGTAGGGTAGATATTTAGATAGATAGTAGGGTGGATATTTAGATAGATATTAGGGTGGATATTTAGATAGATAATAGGGTAGATATTTAGATAGATATTAGGGTGGATATTTAGATAGATAATAGGGTGGATATTTAGATAGATAGTAGGGTGGATATTTAGATAGATAGTAGGGTGGATATTTAGATAGATTATAGGGTGGATATTTAGATAGATAGTAGGGTGGATATTTAGATAGATAGTAGGGTAGATATTTAGATAGATATTAGTGTAGATATTTAGATAGATAGTAGGGTGGATATTTAGATAGATAATAGGATGGATATTTAGATAGATAATAGGATGGATATTTAGATAGATAATAGGGTGGATATTTAGATAGATAGTAGGGTGGATATTTAGATAGATAGTAGGGTGGATATTTAGATAGATAGTAGGATGGATATTTAGATAGATAGTAGGGTGGATATTTAGATAGATAGTAGGGTGGATATTTAGTAGGGTAGATATTTAGATAGATAATAGGGTGGATATTTAGATAGATAATAGGATGGATATTTAGATAGATAATAGGGTGGATATTTAGATAGATAGTAGGGTGGATATTTAGATAGATAGTAGGGTGGATATTTAGATAGATAGTAGGATGGATATTTAGATAGATTATAGGGTGGATATTTAGATAGATAGTAGGGTGGATATTTAGATAGATAGTAGGGTAGATATTTAGATAGATATTAGTGTAGATATTTAGATAGATAGTAGGGTGGATATTTAGATAGATAATAGGATGGATATTTAGATAGATAATAGGGTGGATATTTAGATAGATAGTAGGGTGGATATTTAGATAGATAATAGGGTGGATATTTAGATAGATAGTAGGGTAGATATTTAGATAGATAATAGGGTGGATATTTAGATAGATAATAGGATGGATATTTAGATAGATAATAGGGTGGATATTTAGATAGATAGTAGGGTGGATATTTAGATAGATAGTAGGGTGGATATTTAGATAGATAGTAGGATGGATATTTAGATAGATTATAGGGTGGATATTTAGATAGATAGTAGGGTGGATATTTAGATAGATAGTAGGGTAGATATTTAGATAGATATTAGTGTAGATATTTAGATAGATAGTAGGGTGGATATTTAGATAGATAATAGGGTGGATATTTAGATAGATAATAGGATGGATATTTAGATAGATAATAGGGTGGATATTTAGATAGATAGTAGGGTGGATATTTAGATAGATAGTAGGGTGGATATTTAGATAGATAGTAGGATGGATATTTAGATAGATAATAGGGTGGATATTTAGATAGATAGTAGGGTGGATATTTAGATAGATAGTAGGGTGGATATTTAGATAGATATTAGGGTGGATATTTAGATAGATATTAGGGTGGATATTTAGATAGATATTAGGGTGGATATTTAGATAGAGAGTAGGGTGGATATTTAGATAGATAGTAGGGTGGATATTTAGATAGATATTAGGGTGGATATTTAGATAGATAGTAGGATGGATATTTAGATAGATAGTAGGGTGGATATTTAGATAGATAGTAGGGTGGATATTTAGATAGATTATAGGGTGGATATTTAGATAGATAGTAGGGTGGATATTTAGATAGATAGTAGGGTAGATATTTAGATAGATATTAGTGTAGATATTTAGATAGATAGTAGGGTGGATATTTAGATAGATAATAGGGTGGATATTTAGATAGATAATAGGATGGATATTTAGATAGATAATAGGGTGGATATTTAGATAGATAGTAGGGTGGATATTTAGATAGATAGTAGGGTGGATATTTAGATAGATAGTAGGATGGATATTTAGATAGATAATAGGGTGGATATTTAGATAGATAGTAGGGTGGATATTTAGATAGATAGTAGGGTGGATATTTAGATAGATATTAGGGTGGATATTTAGATAGATAGTAGGGTGGATATTTAGATAGATAGTAGGGTGGATATTTAGATAGATAGTAGGGTGGATATTTAGATAGATAGTAGGGTGGATATTTAGATAGATATTAGGGTGGATATTTAGATAGATAGTAGGGTGGATATTTAGATAGATAGTAGGGTGGATATTTAGATAGATATTAGGGTGGATATTGAGATAGATATTAGTGTAGATATTTAGATAGATAGTAGGGTGGATATTTAGATAGATTATAGGGTGGATATTTAGATAGATAGTAGGGTGGATATTTAGATAGATAGTAGGGTAGATATTTAGATAGATATTAGTGTAGATATTTAGATAGATAGTAGGGTGGATATTTAGATAGATAATAGGGTGGATATTTAGATAGATAATAGGATGGATATTTAGATAGATAATAGGGTGGATATTTAGATAGATAGTAGGGTGGATATTTAGATAGATAGTAGGGTGGATATTTAGATAGATAGTAGGATGGATATTTAGATAGATAATAGGGTGGATATTTAGATAGATAGTAGGGTGGATATTTAGATAGATAGTAGGGTGGATATTTAGATAGATATTAGGGTGGATATTTAGATAGATAGTAGGGTGGATATTTAGATAGATAGTAGGGTGGATATTTAGATAGATAGTAGGGTGGATATTTAGATAGATAGTAGGGTGGATATTTAGATAGATATTAGGGTGGATATTTAGATAGATAGTAGGGTGGATATTTAGATAGATAGTAGGGTGGATATTTAGATAGATATTAGGGTGGATATTTAGATAGATATTAGGGTGGATATTTAGATAGATATTAGGGTGGATATTTAGATAGAGAGTAGGGTGGATATTTAGATAGATAGTAGGGTGGATATTTAGATAGATATTAGGGTGGATATTTAGATAGATAGTAGGATGGATATTTAGATAGATAGTAGGGTGGATATTTAGATAGATAGTAGGGTGGATATTTAGATAGATAGTAGGGTGGATATTTAGTTGTAGATCCCAAAAAGACGGCCGCAAGTCGAACCTTCAGTTTTCGAAGGTTTGCAAACAATGTGAAATCGACGACTAGTTCATTGCAATCGATGTTGCTGTCTTTGTAGACACCGCGACCTCCGATGACCTATGCAAACGGAGAGACGGGGAGTCTACGTTAATATTGTACAGACTATATTTCTCTCGAGTATATACTTCTGTATTTGATTGAGTATATACTTCTGTATTAGATTAAGTATATACTTATGTATTAGATTGAGTATATACTTCTGTATTAGATTGAGTATATACTTCTGTATTAGATTGAGTATATACTTCTGTATTAGATTGAGTATATACTTCTGTATTAGATTAAGTATATACTTATGTATTAGATTGAGTATATACTTCTGTATTAGATTGAGTATATACTTCTGTATTAGATTGAGTATATACTTCTGTATTAGATTGAGTATATACTTCTGTATTAGATTGAGTATATACTTATGTATTAGATTGAGTATATACTTCTGTATTAGATTGAGTATATACTTATGTATTAGATTGAGTATATACTTCTGTATTAGATTGAGTATATACTTATGTATTAGATTGAGTATATACTTATGTATTAGATTGAGTATATACTTATGTATTAGATTGAGTATATACTTATGTATTAGATTGAGCATATACTTCTGTATTAGATTGAGTATATACTTCTGTATTAGATTAAGTATATACTTATGTATTAGATTGAGTATATACTTCTGTATTAGATTGAGTATATACTTCTGTATTAGATTGAGTATATACTTCTGTATTAGATTGAGTATATACGTATGTATTAGATTGAGTATATACTTCTGTATTAGATTGAGTATATACTTATGTATTAGATTGAGTATATACTTCTGTATTAGATTGAGTATATACTTATGTATTAGATTGAGTATATACTTCTGTATTAGATTGAGTATATACTTCTGTATTAGATTGAGTATATACTTCTGTATTAGATTGAGTATATACTTATGTATTAGATTGAGTATATACTTCTGTATTAGATTGAGTATATACTTATGTATTAGATTGAGTATATACTTCTGTATTAGATTGAGTATATACTTATGTATTAGATTGAGTATATACTTATGTATTAGATTGAGTATATACTTATGTATTAGATTGAGTATATACTTATGTATTAGATTGAGTATATACTTATGTATTAGATTGAGTATATACTTATGTATTAGATTGAGCATATACTTCTGTATTAGATTGAGTATATACTTCTGTATTAGATTAAGTATATACTTATGTATTAGATTGAGTATATACTTCTGTATTAGATTGAGTATATACTTCTGTATTAGATTGAGTATATACTTCTGTATTAGATTGAGTATATACTTATGTATTAGATTGAGTATATACTTCTGTATTAGATTGAGTATATACTTATGTATTAGATTGAGTATATACTTCTGTATTAGATTGAGTATATACTTATGTATTAGATTGAGTATATACTTCTGTATTAGATTGAGTATATACTTCTGTATTAGATTGAGTATATACTTCTGTATTAGATTGAGTATATACTTATGTATTAGATTGAGTATATACTTCTGTATTAGATTGAGTATATACTTATGTATTAGATTGAGTATATACTTCTGTATTAGATTGAGTATATACTTATGTATTAGATTGAGTATATACTTATGTATTAGATTGAGTATATACTTATGTATTAGATTGAGTATATACTTATGTATTAGATTGAGCATATACTTCTGTATTAGATTGAGTATATACTTCTGTATTAGATTAAGTATATACTTATGTATTAGATTGAGTATATACTTCTGTATTAGATTGAGTATATACTTCTGTATTAGATTGAGTATATACTTCTGTATTAGATTGAGTATATACTTATGTATTAGATTGAGTATATACTTCTGTATTAGATTGAGTATATACTTATGTATTAGATTGAGTATATACTTATGTATTAGATTGAGTATATACTTATGTATTAGATTGAGTATATACTTATGTATTAGATTGAGTATATACTTCTGTATTAGATTGAGTATATACTTATGTATTAGATTGAGTATATACTTCTGTATTAGATTGAGTATATACTTATGTATTAGATTGAGTATATACTTATGTATTAGATTGAGTATATACTTCTGTATTAGATTGAGTATATACTTCTGTATTAGATTGAGTATATACTTCTGTATTAGATTGAGTATATACTTCTGTATTAGATTGAGTATATACTTCTGTATTAGATTGAGTATATACTTCTGTATTAGATTGAGTATATACTTCTGTATTAGATTGAGTATATACTTCTGTATTAGATTGAGTATATACTTATGTATTAGATTGAGTATATACTTCTGTATTAGATTGAGCATATACTTCTGTATTAGATTGAGTATATACTTCTGTATTACATTGAGTATATACTTATGTATTAGATTGAGTATATACTTATGTATTAGATTGAGTATATACTTCTGTATTAGATTGAGTATATACTTATGTATTAGATTGAGTATATACTTCTGTATTAGATTGAGTATATACTTATGTATTAGATTGAGTATATACTTCTGTATTAGATTGAGTATATACTTATGTATTAGATTGAGTATATACTTATGTATTAGATTGAGTATATATTTCTGTATTAGATTGAGTATATACTTATGTATTAGATTGAGTATATACTTATGTATTAGATTGAGTATATACTTCTGTATTAGATTGAGTATATACTTATGTATTAGATTGAGTATATACTTCTGTATTAGATTGAGTATATACTTCTGTATTAGATTGAGTATATACTTCTGTATTAGATTGAGTATATACTTATGTATTAGATTGAGTATATACTTCTGTATTAGATTGAGTATATACTTATGTATTAGATTGAGTATATACTTCTGTATTAGATTGAGTATATACTTATGTATTAGATTGAGTATATACTTATGTATTAGATTGAGTATATACTTATGTATTAGATTGAGTATATACTTATGTATTAGATTGAGCATATACTTCTGTATTAGATTGAGTATATACTTCTGTATTAGATTGAGTATATACTTATGTATTAGATTGAGTATATACTTCTGTATTAGATTGAGTATATACTTATGTATTAGATTGAGTATATACTTATGTATTAGATTGAGTATATACTTATGTATTAGATTGAGTATATACTTATGTATTAGATTGAGTATATACTTCTGTATTAGATTGAGTATATACTTATGTATTAGATTGAGTATATACTTCTGTATTAGATTGAGTATATACTTATGTATTAGATTGAGTATATACTTATGTATTAGATTGAGTATATACTTCTGTATTAAATTGAGTATATACTTCTGTATTAGATTGAGTATATACTTCTGTATTAGATTGAGTATATACTTCTGTATTAGATTGAGTATATACTTCTGTATTAGATTGAGTATATACTTCTGTATTAGATTGAGTATATACTTCTGTATTAGATTGAGTATATACTTCTGTATTAGATTGAGTATATACTTATGTATTAGATTGAGTATATACTTCTGTATTAGATGGAGCATATACTTCTGTATTAGATTGAGTATATACTTCTGTATTACATTGAGTATATACTTATGTATTAGATTGAGTATATACTTATGTATTAGATTGAGTTTATATTTCTATATTAGATTGAGTATATACTTCTGTATTAGATTGAGTATATACTTCTGTATTAGATTGAGTATATACTTCTGTATTACATTGAGTATATACTTCTGTAGTAGATTGAGTATATACTTCTGTATTATATGGTATACTTAGGAATGTCTTAGATTTGTGGTTTCAATATTAATTCTGTATCCAGAATAAGTTTAAAACCATCATAATGATAATCTCAAATCATTTAATAATTAAGTTTTTTTTAGATCATATTATTGAAAAATTCTAATCAATTATTTATTTATATTTATCTTTATTTATTATTAGTATTAGTATTAGTATTAGAATTAGCATTAGCATTAGTATTATTATTATTGTTATTATTATTATCAATATTATTATTATTATTATTGTTATTATTATTATCAATATTATTATTATTATTATTATTATTATTATTATTATTATTATTATTATTATTATTATTATTATCAATATTATTATTATTATTATTATTATTATTATTATTATTATTATTACTATTATTACTATTATTTTTATTATTGTAATAACAATATTATTATTATTATTATTGTTATTATTATTATCAATATTATTATTATTATTATTATTATTATTATTATTATTATTATTATTATTATTATTATTATTATTATTATTATTATTATTATTATTATTATTATTATCAATATTATTATTATTATTATTATTATTATTATTATTATTATTACTATTATTACTATTATTTTTATTATTATTAAATTCATTGTCAAAGGCTATTGAAAATGTGCATGTTAATCGAAATATGTGACTTGTTTACATCCAAACAAAATTATTGATATTAGAAATAAATTTAAATATGCTAATAAATATTTAAATATACTAAATATTTAAATATTTAAATATTGTTTATAGATTTATAAATCAATGTTAAAATAATTGGTAAAATAAAAAATGTAATTTAAAAACCCAGTATTAGTAGATATTTATATTATATGTGCATTTGATAAAAACATAATGAATGCCATATTAGCTGAGTTTGTGATGTATTCACATCAATCTAACATACACATTAAGTGTATTCAATGTATTGCAAATAATTATTATTTATAATAGAATTATAAATGAATGGTTAATTTTGATTGGCTAATAAAATAAAATATTGCAAGTTTTCTGTAATCAAATTGTCAAAATTCTGTACTTTTTGATTACCTAATTATGTAAATATATATATATATATATATATATATATATATATATATATATATATATGTGTGTATTTAATTCTGTATTTAGTGTCTAGAAATGACAGTATTACCATCAATACAATAGCACTGTAGTACAATAACAAGTAAGTAAAGCTGTACATGAATATGTATTACTCTTATCTATTTTTTCAACAAAGCTATTCACATAGCAAGTTTTCTAATTGCTAGATATTACATGTTTGGCATATTGATAATAAAAGTGCCTGGATTATAACTCCACAAACAATCCAGGACGTAAAGGTGCAATTGACACACATTATTTTTATTGGCAAGGGGTCATATCTTATAACACTACCTAATGTCTAGCCGGGGTTAGACAAGGTTCGATGGGGTTACGATAGGCCTCAGTAGGGTTCAGCGGGGTTTATAAATTTTGCTCGGTCTGGCAAGGTCAGATAGGGTTTGAAACCGATATCAAGGTTTGTAGGTTTTGGTTGGGTGGGGTAGACTTTGACAGGCTATGGCGGGGTTTTGGTAGGGTTCGGAATGAGTAAATCAGTATAACGCATTTTGAAATATAATTCCGCACCCGTTAATAATCAAACCGTAATCCCAATAAGAGAAATGAATTCCTTAAATTAAGCAAAAAAGACCTACGAGATAAATCTAAATTGGAGAGATAATGAACGATATATTGAAATAACAAACTGGTTTGCAATATGCCATTCCGCAACACAAATAGACTATGATTCATAGGGTTAGTAATACACCATTGTTGAATACAAACTACACGATGGCGCTATGAATGAAAAGAATTATTCATTAAGACAATAGAAACCTCGATATGCTTGACATATGTCAATATTTGCTTTAGTTTTGTAATTATTAACATTATATTATACATATATATTTATATATATCTTTATATTATAATTACAATTAAAAACGTTAACCACAAAAAACACCAGTAATGTAATAACTATATTAATACTAGTAATATAATAATATAATAACTATAACAATATTAGTATTGCAAACTGATATGTGTCCATCAGTTAGTTATGACATATTTAGAATATAGAATATTATTAGATGGATTGTATAAAATATAGATGGATATATATTGAATACTATCACATATCTCTATACATAGTTAATAATGGGAGATATAATAGTGTCACATTTAATGAATAGTGTCACATTTAGTGAATAGTGTCGCATTTAGTGAATAGTGTCACATTTAGTGAATGGTGTCACATTTAGTGAATAGTGTCGCATTTAGTAAATAGTGTCACATTTAGTGAATAGTGTCACATTTAGTGAATAGTGTCGCATTTAGTGAATAGTATCACATTTAGTGAATGGTATTGCATTTAGTGTCATATTTAGTGAATGGTATCGCATTTAGTGTCACATTTAGTGAATAGTGTCACATTTAGTGAATAATATCACATTTAGTGAATAGTGTCACATTTAGAGAATAGTGTCACATTTAGTGAATAGTGTCACATTTAGTGAATGGTATCGCATTTAGTGTCACATTTAGTGAATAGTGTCACATTTAGTGAATAGTGTCACATTTAGTGAATAGTGTCGCATTTAGTGAATAGTATCGAATTTAGTGAATAGTGTCACATTTAGTGAATAGTGACGCATTTAGTGAATAGTGTCACATTTAGTGAATAGTGACGCATTTAGTGAATAGTGTCACACTTAGTGTCAAATTTAGTGTCACATATTACAATTAATGAATGAATCATAACATACAAACCGTGAGCTGGGTGATGACGGAGAGGAAGTTTGTTAATCTAGGCACCGTTTTTAGACATCCCACTAGGTGAGCCACTCGAAGTTAGAGATCAGGAGAAGGGAATATAGGAGGGGAAATGATGGGTGCCGGTAGGAGGGGAAATGATGGGTGTTGGTATGAGGGCAAATGATGGGTGTTGGTATGAGGGCAAATGATGGGTGCCGGTAAGATGGGAAATGATGGGTGTCGGTAGGAGGGGAAATGATGGGTGCCGGTAAGATGGGAAATGATGGGTGCCGATAGGAGGGGAAATGATGGGTGCCGGTAGGAGGGGAAATGATGGGTGCCGGTAGGAGGGGAAATGATGGGTGCCGGTAAGATGGGAAATGATGGGTGCCGGTAGGAGGGGAAATGATGGGTGCCGGTAGGAAGGGAAATGATGGGTGTTGGTAGGAGGGGAAATGATGGGTGACGGTAGGAGGGGAAATGATGGATGCCGATAGGAGGGGAAATGATGGGTGCCGGTAAGAGGGGAAATGATGGGTGCCGATAGGAGGGGAAATGATGGGTGCCGGTAGGAGGGGAAATGATGGGTGCCGGTAGGAGGGGAAATGATGGGTGCCGGTAGGAGGGGAAATGATGGGTATCGGTAGGAAGGGAAATGATGGGTGTCGGTAGGAGGGGAAATGATGGGTGTTGGTAGGAGGGGAAATGATGGGTGCCGGTAGGAGGGGAAATGATGGGTGTCGGTAGGAGGGGAAATGATGGGTGCCGATAGGAGGGGAAATGATGGGTACCGGTAGGAGGGGAAATGATGGGTGTCGGTAGGAGGGGAAATGATGGGTGCCGGTAGGAGGGGAAATGATGGGTGCCGGTAGGAGGGGAAATGATGGGTGCCGGTAAGAGGGGAAATGATGGGTGCCGGTAGGAGGGGAAATGATGGGTGTTGGTAGGAGGGGAAATGATGGGTGCCGGTAGGAGGGGAAATGATGGGTGCCGGTAGGAGGGGAAATGATGGGTGTCGGTAGGAGGGGAAATGATGGGTGCCGGTAGGAAGGGAAATGATGGGTGTCGGTAGGAGGGGAAATGATGGGTGTTGGTAGGAGGGGAAATGATGGGTGCCGGTAACGGGGTGACAATTGTGAGATATGGTAGCGATAATGGTGACGAGTGGTAGTAGCTATGATGAATACTATCTAAGGGGTGTGGCGAAGGATGCGGATCTTTGGGGATATAGGAGGAGTGGCAACTAGTGGTGGTGAGGTCTAATGGAATGCGGGATAAGTATGCATAGGGGTCGGTGGAGGGGGAAGATGCGAGTGAAATAATGAGGTCGAATTAGAGAGAGCAATTCTAGGAATTAAGTAAATATTTATAGGAATCAATAATACTAGAATTTGTCAAATAAGAGAGCTAGGCTTTTTCTGTGTAGAACACAAAACATGCACATTAGAGTAGCATTATCAAACAACACTACCCACTACTACCCACCACTAGCTCCTACTACCCACCACTACTACCTAACTACTCACTACCTCCTCCTACTACCCACCACTACTCACTATCTCCTCCTACTACCCACCACTACACACTACCTCCTCCTACTACCCACAACTACCCCCTACTACCTCCTCCTACTACCCACTACTACCCACCACTACCTCTTCCTACTACCCACTACTACCCCCTACTACCCACTACTACCCACTACTACCCCCTACTACCTCCTCCTACTACCCCCTACTACCCCCTACTACTACCTCCTACTACTACCTCCTCCTACTACCTCCTACTACTACCCCCTACTACCTCCTCCTACTACCTCCTACTACCCCCTACTACTCACCACTACCTCCTCCTACTACCTCCTCCTACTACCCACTACTACCCCCTACTACTACCTCCTCCTACTACCCACTACTACCCACTACTACCTCCTCCTACTACCCACTACTACCCCCTACTACCTCCTCCTACTACCCGCGGCCGTTCACTAACTAAACACAGTTGGTGCGGCGACGTCGTCCCTCAAACGCTCTCCGACTGCGTGCAATTGCAGCGTCGAAGCCACGAAATCCCTGCAGCCTCCTCGACTGATGCGGCTTCGAGAGCCGTAGCCCGCCGTCGAGGTCCCGTCGTCGTCGTCGTCGCCGCCGCCGCCGGGGCGCCACCAGTACCGGCGCAATCGACCGGGGTCGTCCGCGACTCCTCTCAGGATGTCGTCGAGTTCGTCGAAGTCGTCGGCTAAGTAGTTCTCCTGGAGACGCGAGATGCCGATGGCCAGAACATCGCTGATGCCGGTCACCTCCTGATGAGCGAGTGGGGTGGTGGGGTTGGGGGCATGTCTAATCAAACGCACGTCCTAATATCTCCTAGTTATATTATCCGCCGATTTGCTAATATTCAATATGCCCGGTATTAGATTGCCTTTTTCGCAGAGTACTATTTTTATCTTTATAGATCTATATATTATTATATCGACTATTCAAAATCAGTGCACTAATGAGGTCACCGCGTATTATTACATAAATGGATTTGTATATGAACAGCATACAAATGTTCGAAATATAGCACTGGATTCCTACTTTGGAGTCCTCTATAGTAGATACTAATAACTTGAACTTAATCTAAATCAAACATATAGACAAGAGCATCTGTACACATTAATTAAAATGAGCAATATAATAATTGATAAATGAATAAATATGATTAATTATATAGCAATATCGATATATAGGGTACATTGATATAATACTTATTATACTTAAGATAAAGATATCCAGAGTGTGAATAGTTGTGTTGAGACTACGATAGGTGTATGTAGAAATCATAGGAAATACTACGAATATGATAATGCACCAACGTAGTCCTCGAAGCCAAGAAACTGCATTAGGCAGGCCGGCGGGACGTCGTGGAAGTGGCTCAACGTCGACGTCAAGTAGCGTTCGAGTTGCGCCCGCCTCATCGCAACGAATTCGGGAGAACGATTACCGAACATGCGTTTGCCTGGAAGCAGACGTTTATCCAGATCGTGAGGATGTCTGATGAGCTAGTGAATAACGAAATGCGAACATTACAATTAAAAATATACGAATGTATATATTTAATAGCATACAGTGAATGGCATATTATAAAAGATTAGCACTTACCATATCGTTTAACTCTTTAAAATCTCTATATCTTCTCTTTACATTCCATTGTACCAATCCAATAGTCACTTTGATAGTGTATAACTAAATATTAAAAAATGTAATATAACATTTAACTACAACATTTCAATAACGTTGATATGAATATCACCACATGTGCTAACACTGTTATCCTAATAGCAATCCAAAAATATTTTTTAATTAGAAAAAATGACTTGATCTCTATTTTTATTAATTTAATAATTAATCATATTAATATATCCCAATATTAATATCCTGAATCATTTATAAATGAGATTATAGTAACTGATATAATTAAAAAATTAATAAAATTATGAATATTCTGTGAAGCTTAAGTAAATAATAATTTTTAATCTCATTTGAATTATTAATATTTTATTTGAATAATATATAATTATTATTCAAATAATTAATTATATATTATTAAATCCAACGGTGAATGATGATATTTCGGTATTTATGATATCAATAACACTATGTATATGTTTATCTAGATAATGTTCTTTTATATATGTCTTATAGTTTGCCATTATATATTTATAATAATATTATATTTAATATCTAAAAAAAAAGAATTAATTGTAAATAAATAAAGTCATTGGTATTTTTATGATCGGTGAAATTAAATTTATAAAATTAGATTTCTTGGATTTCACAAAAAATCCTGATATATGCAAATTATATTTGAAGTACGAATAATTAGCTAGTAAATAAATAAAAATTTAATAACATACTAATAAAGGAATATAACTATAATACAATTTTAACAAGTAAGTTAACTATATTTAAATTTAACCACATTGTTTTTTATGTACCTAAACAGTATTTAAATTAGACATTGTTGTTTTATAAATTACATTATGATAATACATTTCATTTCTAGGATATTATATTAGCAGGTTTTCATTATTAATATTTAATATTGGAATCAATATAAGATAAATGAACATAAGTATTCATGTAATTTATTTGATATATATATATGCATATATATATATATATATTTTTTTTGCATCACTATTATATAATTATTAATATTTGAACATACGATTTTATTTTGATAAATGTACCTAATAAATCAAGCTAATAATTACTAATATTTATAATTAAGATTAATATATAAATTAATGTTTTAATATATACACAGGCGTTATGTCATCTACACCATCATCACCGTTTGTATTTAAACAAATAATTATTCATTAACTGGTGTTGATTATTGTCCAAAATACGTAAATTGAGTTCAAATAAACGTGATTTGTAAATAGGGTGATTATTATACAGGAGGGGCAACTTATTAAATCAACTTATTTGTATACTATACAATTGTTATTATTGATAGTGTTCACTGTACAGTGAACATTACTAGCTTATACTAACAATGATAGTGAATAAGCATGAACACATCTCGTATGAACTCTGTTAAGTTAGCTTCATTAATATATTTAAATTAATCTATTAATATATTTTAAAAGCTACTATTTGTACTATTTCAATAATAAGATTAATAAATATTATTTAAAAATTAAAATTATATTGATGTCTTAAATAGAATATAATTATTATATTATATGTTGTAATTATTATTATATATGTGTATATATTAATTAATAATAATACAATATATAAAATCCAATTACTGATTTATTGAATTAGTTTGGTTTAAGAAAATTGTGAGAAAATTAAAAACTTATATTGTTGATAAAACCAAGTAAACTGTGATTTAAGGCATTACAATATTGCTAAACTATTACTATTATTAATGTTGTTACTTATTATTAATTTGGGTATTATCCTTTTTATTTTATAAAATGAACATAATTACTCTAATGTAAACATAAAATTTATCCTATTTTTATCTGATCCTGTATTTTGTATTGATTTTACTACTACTACTACTACTACTACTACTACTACTACTACTACTACTACTGCACTGCTACTGCTACTACTACTACTACTACTGCTACTACTACTACTACTACTACTACTACTACTACTACTACTACTGTACTGCTACTACTACTACTACTACTACTACTACTACTACTGCTACTACTACTACTACTACTACTACTACTACTTCTACTACTACTACTACTACTACTACTACTGCTACTACCATTACCACTACCATTACCACTCCTTTAATTACTGTTTATAGTTTGAGATAAATGATTAATTCCATTGATAACTGTCTTTATCTGTAGTCATAAATAATTAGTTTTAGATTGACTAATATCATTATTACTCTTTACAATATCAAAAATTAAATTTATATAATAATAATTTGTAATGCTAATATAATAATCAAATAACTATACTCGTTATCTAGATAATTATGTCTAACAGTCTATTAAGATTATTAATTATATTATGTATTGGATGCTATATGAAATACCAATTAGCCATAGAAATATACTGGAAATATAAAATAATAATTCATTAGATAACAGTTTTATAATTGATTTTATTTATAAATCATAAGCGATGTAAGAATTTTCTAGGATTCTTTAAAAAACTATGTTTATTTTTATTTATTTATTTATATAATACAAATGTGTTATTTTATTATAATTCATAATCTAAATATATACATAATATTACATTGTAATTTGTAGTAGTTTATTTGATATTATAGAATTATATATTCAGATTTTTATAAATTCTTAGATACATTTTATTTGTATCGACATAAACCTTTATAAATGTTCTCGTATATAAATAAAGTAATATCAATAATGAAAGTAATATTAGAGATATTATTTATTCATTTATATAATATTTCATAATATATGTAAATAAACTATTATAAAATAGTGTATATCTTTAATAAGAAAATATATATATATTTAATAATGATGTGTAATTTATATAAGATGTAAAATCAAATATAGTTTATATTTATATTCCAACAATGAATGCAGGTAATTTAATTTTTTATGATATTTTTATTTTTCTATGCAGTAAGGGATTTTAATCATATATTAAATTACTCATATTTACCTTACACTAAAATAATGGAATTTTATAAGATATTAAAAATTCAAAGTAAATTTTGTCTATGTAAATATCAAGAATATATTTAGCTAATTAAATTTGCCAAACTTTTAATTTTATATTAAAATACATTATGATAAAATTCATTAGGTATATTCAAATACTAATTGATATAAGTGAAATATATAAATATTTAAACATGCCTTTAAAAATTGATTCAATTCTCAACTATTAAGCAAATACAATTATATAATATATTTATAATCTGTTATTAAAATTAGAGGTATTTTAAGAAACGCAAACTATAGATTCATCAATATCATTAAATTCATATTTTTATAGTTTGTACATTTGATAATAGAGTACCAAAGATGATAGATTTTAAAGAACATTAATTATTATTAGTTATTTAAATCAGGCATTTTGCAGACTTTGTATAAATATATATATACATATTTATTATATACAATTACATTTTTAGTATAAATAAGTGGGTAATCAATTTTGCAGTTTTAAACAATATTACTTATATCACTTGAAAGTAACTAGTAAGTATCCCATGATAAATAACTTTTAATGTATCAACTAGGATCTTTGGATAGAATGATAGAATGAAACTACACCATTGATTATAAAATATTATATATCTCTTTTTTACAATGTTTATAAAAATAAATCTCGTGTTCATTTTTTGCAGTTGATATCAAATGTTATACAATTTTAATCTGATCAATTTCTGATTAGTGTTTTCTTTCATTAACATTAACAATGATTCCATTCTTATTTACACACACACACACATATATATACATATATATGTATATATGTATGTTTACCATATTATACTGCATTGTTGTACTGAATTAAAATCACCTACTGTGCCAATACAACAACCAATTCATTATTGTGTTTGCGTTCAGTATAGTTTCGAAGGTAATGTAGAGGGAAAGAGATAGTGTCCGAGAGTTCGCAACTGGGCGACGGAACATCAAAACAATTGTATTGTCCTCAAGTTCTTGTAACCCGTGATTCGCGTTTATTTCTAATATAGAAGTCGAAGCGACTGTTTACCTAACCATTCAATAGTTTATAAATCAATAGTTTGCTATGGAGTATTATATTAGTATCTATAATGATAAGCGAAAACTATTGTTCAATTAGTTAATGAGATATTAATGAATTCAACGTATCGGTCTAACATCTATTAACAATAATACGTGTAATATAGCTTTTTATATAAAATATATATATTTGATATTTTGTCATATAATTATGTAAATATTGATTTCACCCTCATTTATAATATAATTTTCTTAAATTCAATTCATGGCCTATCTTCGCTTACGTAATCGATAACAATGATTAATTTGATTTGCGTTCCATTATCGAACACATTAAACACTAGCCGAGCGTAACGATAACGCTTCTCATAAGTCCCACTAAACGTTTCCCCCGTCGCCGTTGCCGTAACCAGGGACAGCGACGACTTCACAAACTTTAACGCTCTGAACCACGCCGAAAGCGACCTCGAGCTCGCCGACGCCGGTTCGTACTTCGGTTTCCTAGGCCCGCCTCCTCTCGCCTCCTCTCGCCTCGGCCCGCCTCCTCCCGCCTCCTCGCGCGTCCTCCTCGGCCGTCGATTGGCTCCCACGATAAACCGCGACCCCGTCGATACTCGGCTAAGCGTTCGATTGGTTTAAATCGTAAGCGAATGCGTATCGACGCGTTTGACCCGCGTCCGTCGGGAAATTACAAATAGCGCGCTATATCCTCCTTTGACGACCCGTTGTCGACGAGATAACTTACGTTGCCTCCTTACGGTTCAGATAAGAAAACGAAGCAACACACGACTGTCGCAAATAACACCGCCGCCGCCGCCATTGGCGCCACCGGTACCGCCAATTCCGATTCCTCCGCGGCGGCCGTGTCCGCCGGATTCAGCCAATCGGATAACCGGTTAGTTGTCGAGTCCTATCGTCGTTGTCGAGTCATATCGTCGTTGTCGAGTCTTATCGTCGTTGTCGAGTCATATCGTCGTTGTCGAGTCATATCGTCGTTGCCGTTACGTGTCCGATGCGTGTCCCCGCCGAGAAACCACCGTAAATTATTTTATTTAGTTTAATTGGCGTATTTTCGTTTATTCTTTAAACAATTAGTCGATGATTTAACAATCCATTTGTTTAAAGTAGGAATTTTGTAATCGTAAAAAATAATTATTAATTTGCAATATATCTTCTGCGGTTTCTCGGTCGATATTATTATAATCCGGACAAATATTCCATTGTTTCTTTTTTGAAAATGCACATATCTTTTATTATTTTCTATTTTTGTATCATGTGTTGACCATGTGTTGACCTTTCGTTACGCAACAACTGTGATGTTTACAGGATCACTGTTGGTTAGCAATTCTAAGGGATGTAGGCTAACTCTAAATGTCTAAACACTAAATGTCGCCACTCGCTCCCTTTACTGAATCGACGTACATGCTTTTCATAGAACTGCATTATGCTACGGCTATACGCGATGCCTTTTGATGGACGCAACTTTATCTGCTACTAAACTACCCACGACAGTATAAAGGGAGTAATCAATGAGTTGCTACTTTCTGTTTGCACTGCCTACAATTACTTATTAATTACTTTCATCGGCTCATTTTTATTACGTCGTATTATTATCGCTATTACATAAATATTCAGCTGTTTACGAATTAGGCATTTTACAATTTGTTAATTGTTATTTTATGTTTAATCAGAAATATTTTATGTTTATCCGTTTGTTTATTTTACGCTAATATTATATATCGTATTATAGTCTGCAATTTCTATTAACGCCTAGTAAATATTATTATTTATATTATTTCTACTAACAACTAATGTTGAAGTATCTTTATTTTATTTACAATATATATTTTATTAATGTAATTGATCGCTTTTTATATATTTCATCTCAAACTATTTTTAATTACTTTACTTTTTATTAGATAAACAAAACGTAAGTCAATTAAATGTTTAAAATGTTATTTAGAGATTTTGTATATTGCAATTTCTATGTAAATATATAAAAAATATATGTGTATAATTTTACATAATTTAACTATAAATCATTTAGTAAATGTTTAGAAAATGTATACTATTCTAAGTTGGGTTATAATAGATTACTTTAAAATGATCCTTTGTGAAAATTAAACAATGAAAGCGAATAACAATTAATAACATAATGCAAATAAGCCTGCAAATTCCTAGGTATATAAGTTCATGACTTATAAATAGAAATATTACTAAATAGGTCAAGAAACAAAAACGATAGGGTATCTGTGATATAGGGAGCCCAGTCCCAGGGTATATATATATATATATATAGTGTTATGGCATGACCACGTTTTGACAATCATAACTGTATAAGGACATGAATAATAAATAATATTTCTTTCTTGTACTATATTTCTTATATAGTAGAATTATATTTATCGTATAGCCTGTTAAAATGTATTATAAAAATAAACAAAATCGGCTTTATCTCCACGTTACGTTATCTTCATTTCCTTCCTCGAAGTAATGACCTATTTTGCTTAAGCTGTTTAATTAATATGCTGTGTGGGTCGAGATGAACAGACACGATGTAGTACTTCTTTTGTGATTATTATCGCATGCATTTCTAACATATTGTGCATGGCCTATTTTCAATACCGATGGTACTCGCCTTATCTAAAGTAAAGCGTGCACTTTTGTTATATTCGGGGTCAATGTTAGTTGCACAGACAATGCCAATGTAACTCGCGCGAATGATCTTTAGAATAATCTATAGATTGATCTATGCATAAACTTTAATTTGATCATATTTATCTATAATTTAAAGTATATTCATAATCAATATATATTTATTAGAACATATATTAGGTAATATGATATAACGTGAACAATACGTTTATAATCATAATAATAAGGTAATACAATTAATTCATAATAATATTAACCTTTTTGTGTAATTTTGAAAAGCAATAATTAAAGTACAGATAATAAAAGTACTATTTACACATGAATTTATTAATACATATTAAATCAAATAAGATATCATTAGATATAATAATTGTAAATAGAATCTATTTATAAAAACATTATTTGTGTATAGTACATATTTGTAAACAAAAACACGTGTTCTAGGATAAATTATATTCGGTAATTCTAGGCAAGCTGAAAATCTTTAAATTATAATCTATAAGTCATATTTATGAATCAAATATTTGCTCGAATAAACAATATTATATATTAAATGTAATCGCATGATAAAGGATGCTTATACATACTCTAAATGTAACTTGTTTATATTATAGTACGGATGTACTCTAGACTTTTTGAATGAGTACAGCGACCTAGATGTCTTACGTGCCTGCTTCCACCAATCAGAATCCATTTATACAGGTCAACCAATCATCGACACATTCAGAGACCAATCGTTGTAGAGTAAATTGGGTCACTAAAAACAATCGCGACACATGTTTTCAAATACAATTCACCGTCGAAAAAACGAATTTGTAAACATATAAACGCAGATCTTTCTCTAGGTATGTCTTATATTGCTCGTTTTGTAGAATATATTCGACCGTCAGCACCTGCACAGGTCTGCCCCCAGTAAAAACTAGATAAACGACTTTAACAGTAACATGCCTAGAATGTTGTAAAAATATAAAAATTATGAATTTTAATATTTACAAATTCTAATTCATTAAATATACATTATTTGTTATATTATATACTAAGCATTTATTTTCTTTAATTTTCTTTGGGATTTATTACAATACTTGCAATCATCACATGTTATAATAATTAAATCATTATATGTTGCGATAATTATGATTTTATCGTAATATATTTTTTAAAATATCAAAATAATATATAAATATAATTATAAATATATAAATATATATATATATATATATTGTATAAAATAATTATAAAGTGTATAATCTATGATTGTGCTATACATACGTACCCAATGCAGTTTGTAGTGGCATCTGCATAGTTATTTATATAATGTAATATATATATATGCAATATTACAACTTCATTTCGACTTCCCTTATTGATATGCTACCATGGTTTCGATGTCAATAGCTGGTCAATAGCTGGTCAATGTTTGTCTAACAAGAGTAAGCTATCCTATACATTGTTGACCACTAGGCCATTACTACCTAGTTTCTATTATGCTTTAGTGCACTAATCGTAATTTCATGTAATATCAGTTATTGATTTGATTTTTAAGTTACTTATTTAGTTAAACAATTAGTTCTATGTGTTTCTAATAATAACATTGAGTGTATTGTTGGGTATCTTATTTCTATATTTCGTATTTTAATTAATATATTTCCACTGGGATGTGTAGTATATATATATTGATATCGTTCTTTATGACCTTTGACCGCAGAATTATCTCACTATTGACTAGACACTATGGGTGACCTTCTTTAAATGCCTACAATTAAAGAATCATACCGAGCGAAATGACTACCTATGATACAAAGGTCCCATGCTTCTATTGTAACAGTGACCACTAGAAACCATTTAGTGACTGTATTTAGCAACTACATATGACTACCTCCTACATAATAATATCCTACATATGACTACCTACTACATATGACTTACTCCTACATATGACTTACTTCTACATAATACTATCCTACATATGACCCTTTCTTACATATGACTTACTCCTACATATGACTTCCTTCTACATATGACTACCTCCTACATATGACCCTCTCTTACATATGACTACCTACTACATATGACTACCTCCTACATATGACCCTCTCTTACATATGACTTACTCCTACATATGACTACCTCCTACATATGACTACCTCCTACATATGACCCTCTCTTACATATGACTTACTCCTACATATGACTTCCTTCTACATATGACTACCTCCTACATATGACTTACTTCTACATAATACTATCCTATATATGACCCTTTCTTACATATGACTTACTCCTACATATGACTTCCTTCTACATATGACTACCTCCTACATATGACCCTCTCTTACATATGACTTACTCCTACATATGACTACCTCCTACATATGACCCTCTCTTACATATGACTTACTCCTACATATGACTTCCTTCTACATATGACTACCTCCTACATATGACTTACTTCTACATAATACTATCCTACATATGACCCTTTCTTACATATGACTTACTCCTACATATGACTTCCTTCTACATATGACTACCTCCTACATATGACCCTCTCTTACATATGACTTACTCCTACATATGACTACCTACTACATATGACTACCTCCTACATATGACCCTTCTTACATGTGACTTACTCCTACATTTGACCCTCTCTTACATATGACTTACTCCTACATATGACTCTCTCCTACATATGACCTACTCCTACATATGACTTCATTCTACATATGACTCTCTCCTACATTTGACTACCTCCTATATATGACTATCTCCTACAGAATGATCTCCTATATATGACTTCCTTCTACATATGACTACCTACTATATATGACTCTCTCCTACATAAAACAGTTCTACAAATGACTATCTCCTACAGAATGATCTCCTATATATGACTCTCTCCTAAATTTGACTACCTCCTATATAAAACTGTCCTACATATGCCTATCTCTTACATAATGATGTCCTACATATGACCTATTCCTATATATGACTTCCTTCTACATATGACTCTCTCCTACATATGACTACCTCCTATATATGCCTATCTCCTACATAATTATCTCCTATATATGACTATCTCCTACAGAATGATCTCCTATATATGACTATCTCCTACAGAATGATCTCCTATATATGACTCTCTCCTACATAATGATCTACACATGACAATAATGTCAACTTGTTGAATACCTAGTGTGATGAAGATACCTCCTCTCTCTGTCCGTCTCACACATATAATGTCTGTTCAGACACACTACGCAGATAATGCGTTGTCTACACAGTGTACAGTAGAGAGACGAAGGTCCCGAAAACTCCCTGTGGACCTCGTACAAGACCCAGTGCAATATGTAGTTTACGATATCATAATTTACTTAGGACTCCTGTGCAATGTACAGTGTACATTGTACAGTGTACATTGTACATTGTACATTGTATACTGTACACTGTACACTATACAATATAAATTGTATTGTGTCTACATTAATATTTACCTGGATTATTATATATATATATAGATATATATATAAACATATATACGCTTTTAGCGTGTCAGTCTGCCAGATTACTTTAGGTGCTCGTGTACTTATAACTAGTCACCACTCTGCAGTTCTCACACCACTAGGTATTGTATACAAACAGACGGACATCTCTCTCTATGTCTCTCTATGTATCTCTCTATGTCTCTATATCTCTCTCTATGTATATCTATGTCTCTCTCTATGTCTCTATATCTCTCTCTATGTATATCTATGTCTCTCTCTATGTGTCTCTATGTATCTCTATGTATCTCTATGTATCTCTATCTCTCTCTGTGTATCTCTATGTCTCTCTCTCTCTCTGTGTATCTATATGTCTCTCTATGTCTCTCTATGTATCTATCTCTATGTATCTATATATCTCTCTATGTCTCTATATCTCTCTATATCTCTCTATGTATCTCTATGTATCTCTATGTCTCTCTATATCTCTCTATGTCTCTCTCTATCTCTCTATATGTCTCTCTCTATATCTCTCTCTATCTCTATATATCTCTATATATCTCTCTCTCTATATCTTTCTCTATATCTCTATATATCTCTCTCTCTCTCTATATATCTCTCTCTATGTATATCTATGTCTCTCTATGTCTCTCTATCTCTATTTATGTATATATATCTCTCCATCTCTCTATATCTATCGCTCCCTATGTATCTCTATATATCTCTCTCTCCCTCCCTCACTCCCCCCC
>OZ038318.1:9256411-9308911 GCA_964035775.1 Osedax frankpressi
AACAACAACAACAGCCCTCCGCCGTTGCCATGCCGACTACTCCCCAAACCATCGTCGACTCCGACGTCGACGGACCTCCCGTCGCCAGCTTCACGACCGGCGGTGGATCCACTTCGTCGAGCGACGTCGAAACCGCCGACGACAACGACGAGAAGGCGTCGACGACGCCGCCGAAACCCGTCGAAGTCGTCGCGCGAGAAGCGAATCCGGACGAAAGCAACGATTTCTTCGACGCCAACTCGAAACCCGGCTCAACGACTCAGTTGAAGGGCAGTCGCAGTTATTCTAGGTGTGTAGGTCCCCCCCCCCCCGGGTCTCCGTTCCGTTGCATTGTACCCGCGAAATGATTTAGCTACGGAAGTACTTATTACTTGATAACTTACTTATTCACTTAGCAATTCACTCATTGACATACTTATTGACACACTTATTGACATACTTATTGACACATTTATTTACATACTTTTTGATATACTTATTAACATACTTATTGACATACTTATTGACAAACTTATTGACACACTTATTGACACACTTATTGACACACTTATTGACACACTTATTGACACATTTATTGACATACTTATTGACACTTATTGACACTTATTGACACTTATTAACACTTATTAACACTTATTAACACTTATTAACACTTATTAACACTTATTAACACTTATTAACATACTTATTGACATACTTATTGACATACTTATTGACAAACTTATTGACAAACTTATTGACCCATTTATTGACACATTTATTGACATCATTATTGACATACTTATTGACTTGTTGACATATTACTCGACATTTCGAAGTATTGATTGTCTGATTTAAACCGCCGACATCAATAGTCTACGAGTTTCACTGCTACCGATATTACTAAAAGGTAGTCATATTAATTGACACCTTATCGAATCTAGCCAAGAAAACATCCAGGTCATTTTAGTTATATAATCAATGCGAAATATAATATATTTCATTTGAATGCAAAATATATTATGTTTATCTAAAACAATGATATAAGTTAGTATGGCAGTTACATCATCTGGTCCTTGGGTGGTACGGGTACCACCGTTACCGGTGCCTCCAATTACAAACCCAGAAAGCCAATACTTACTCAGGTATCCGTACAATTCCATGTAATACTTTGTTAATACTTTCGTTTAACGTAAAATATTCAATTCCAATAACTCCGCAATTTCGACTTTGAACCGATGTACACTTTAATTGCTTTACGTCGATTTCGGCGTCGATTTCGACTGAACTCAGTCGGTGCGACCCCGCGATACAACTCCACCCGGCTCTCGCCGTAAACCCCGCCGTAAGCGTATCCCGTGATCTGCGAATCCTCTTGGGCCCGAGAACACCGACGACCTTCGACTCTAACCCGCTCGTTACTCCGTATGCGCGCTTATGTTATCCCTACGTGACCTCTAGTGACCTCTGCTCATCCTGAAGGTCGATGTCTGGTGTCCAGATGCATCGCCGCCAATCCAGCAAGTCAAAAGACTTCTCGGTTGCAACTCCAGAAGAGTTTGTGAAACGCTTTGCCGGAGAGCAGTCCCACGTCATCAAGAAGGTTTAGTTACTTACTTGAGTACTTACTCTAAGTTCCTTTGATTTACTCTAAGTTACTCTTAATTACTCAAAGTTATTCTGAATTACTCTAATTTACTCTAAGTTATTCTGAATTACTCTAAGTTACTCTAAGTTACTCTAATTTACTCTTAGTAATACTTAGTTACTCTAAGTTACTCTAAGTTATTTTAATGTACTATTTTAAGTTACTCTTAATTACTCTAAGTAACTCTTAATTACTCTAAGTTATTGTAATTTACTCTAAGTAACTATTAATTATTCTTAGTTACTCTAATTTACTCTAAGTATTACTTAATTACTCTGTTATTCTAATTTACTCTAAGTAATACTTAATTAATCTAAGTTACTCTAAATTAATCAGTTTGTTTACTCTATATGTAAAATATTACAGAATAATTAGTTATTTTTCTTTATAACTTATATATATTACCCAGCTATTCAACCCTACAGCAATATCTATTACTCACTCGATCAATTACTCTTTAAGTTACTTTATAATTAGTCTACGAGTTACCCAGCTAGTTCTTAATAAGATAATCGAGTTATCTTTTTATTAATCTATAATTTACTTTATCTGTTACTTTCCATGCGTTCTTAGTGATTTTGTAGATTATTCGATAAGTTTTGTAAGATACTTTGAAATTACTTTATGTATTGGTAAGTTACTTTGAAATTATTTATGTTTTGATCCGTAAGATAATCTTCGAGTAACTCGTTGACGCCAATTCCTTTGTAAGTCGTTTGCTGGTTGCGGATATGAATACGCGAGGAATTCTTTCGCCGGCTTAATAGTTACTCATTAAGCTGCCTCTTAATGAGTATTACTAGAAAGTACTCACTTTACATTGCGTATAAGAATGCGTTTGCTTCTTCCCCGGCCTCCGTGTTTACTCCGAATCCTCACCTCGTTCGCGACTCGTACATTCGTTGAACTCTGTCCGGCTTCGCGTTTTTTACGGCTACCCAACCACTCCTACGTCGTAACACGCCTCTTCATCCCGCCTCTTCATCCCGCAGCCGTTGACCTTTGCACCTTACTCCCGCGAGCCGAGTAGTTTTCATAAATACGATCCCATTTTTCACCGGGATCTTTATCTCGCGTCGTTTACGACAATTGCAAACAATAACAAACCCGTGCGCGAACCACTGCCTCCCCCCGGTGGCGGTATATTTAGCGTCGTCTATCTCATCCCTACGTAAACACCGATTTTTTAGAGTACTCTAAGCGAAACTATGTGTGTACCATTCCTGTGCGTTGTTTGTGGATTTACTTCAATTGCGGAATTGGATTGCACCTCGAATGATATCGAGTACATTAATTAATAATACATTAATATTGAGTACATTAATAATTACTTTCAGAAACTCTTCATGCAAACTATTGATATTTAATTGAGTATCTACTCTAACAATCTCTGATGTAACTACTTGACAACTTAATTGAGTAACTACTCTAACAACCTCTGATGTAACTACTTGATGTTTAATTGAGTAACTACTCTAACAACCTCTGATGTAACTACTTGATGTTTAATTGAGTAACTACTCTAACAATCTCTGATGTAACTACTTGATGTTTAATTGAGTAACTACTCTAACAACCTCTGATGTAACTACTTGATGTTTAATTGAGTAACTACTCTAACAACCTCCGATGTAACTACTTGATGTTTAATTGAGTAACTACTTTAACAACCTCTGATGTAACTACTTGATGTTTAATTGAGTAACTACTCTAACAACCTCTGATGTAACTACTTGATGTTTAATTGAGTAACTACTCTAACAAACTCTGATGTAACTACTTGACAACTTAATTGAGTAACTACTCTAACAACCTCTGATGTAACTACTTGACAACTTAATTGAGTAACTACTTTAACAACCTCTGATGTAACTACTTGATGTTTAATTGAGTAACTACTCTAACAACCTCTGATGTAACTACTTGATGTTTAATTGAGTAACTACTCTAACAAACTCTGATGTAACTACTTGATGTTTAATTGAGTAACTACTCTAACAATCTCTGATGTAACTACTTGACAACTTAATTGAGTAACTACTTTAACAACCTCTGATGTAACTACTTGATGTTTAATTGAGTAACTACTCTAACAACCTCTGATGTAACTACTTGATGTTTAATTGAGTAACTACTCTAACAACCTCTGATGTAACTACTTGATGTTTAATTGAGTATCTACTCTAACGACCTCTTATGTAACTACTTGACAACTTAATTGAGTAACTACTCTAACAACCTCTGATGTAACTACTTGATGTTTAATTGAGTAACTACTCTAACAACCTCTGATGTAACTACTTGATGTTTAATTGAGTAACTACTCTAACAACCTCTGATGTAACTACTTGATGTTTAATTGAGTAACTACTCTAACAACCTCTGATGTAACTACTTGACAACTTAATTGAGTAACTACTCTAACAACCTCTGATGTAACTACTTGATGTTTAATTGAGTATCTACTCTAACAACCTCTGATGTAACTACTTGATGTTTAATTGAGTAACTACTCTAACAATCTCTGATGTAACTACTTGATGTTTAATTGAGTATCTACTCTAACAACCTCTGATGTAACTACTTGATGTTTAATTGAGTAACTACTCTAACAAACTCTGATGTAACTACTTGATGTTTAATTGAGTAACTACTCTAACAACCTCTGATGTAACTACTTGACAACTTAATTGAGTAACTACTCTAACAACCTCTGATGTAACTACTTGATGTTTAATTGAGTATCTACTCTAACAACCTCTGATGTAACTACTTGATGTTTAATTGAGTAACTACTCTAACAAACTCTGATGTAACTACTTGACAACTTAATTTAGTAACTACTCTAACGACCTCTGATGTAACTACTTGATGTTTAATTGAGTAACTACTCTAACAACCTCTTATGTAACTACTTGATGTTTAATTGAGTAACTACTCTAACAAACTCTGATGTAACTACTTGACAACTTAAGTGAGTAACTACTCTAACGACCTCTAATGTAACTACTTGATGTTTAATTGAGTAACTACTCTAACGACCTCTGATGTAACTACTTGATGTTTAATTGAGTATCTACTCTAACAACCTCTGATGTAACTACTTGATGTTTAATTGAGTAACTACTCTAACAACCTCTGATGTAACTACTTGATGTTTAATTGAGTAACTACTCTAACAACCTCTGATGTAACTACTTGATGTTTAATTGAGTATCTACTCTAACAACCTCTGATGTAACTACTTGATGTTTAATTGAGTAACTACTCTAACAACCTCTGATGTAACTACTTGATGTTTAATTGAGTAACTACTCTAACAATCTCTGATGTAACTACTTGATGTTTAATTGAGTAACTACTCTAACGACCTCTTATGTAACTACTTGACAACTTAATCTATCACACTAGTTCTCAATCTCTGTCCACCACATATCTGTCCTTTAACCTCACTAACTGATATCTAACCGATATCTAACTGATATCTAATTGATATCTAGCTAATATCTAACTGATATCTAACTAATATCTAATTGATATCTAACTGATATCTATTTAATATCTAACTGATATCTAATTGATATCTAATTAATATCTAATTGATATCTAACTGATATCTATTTAATATCTAACTGATATCTAACTGATATCTAACTGATATATAATTGATATCTAACTGATATATAACTGATATCTAACTGATATATAATTGATATCTAACTGATATCTAATTGATATCTAACTAATATCTAATTGATATCTAACTGATATCTATTTAATATCTAACTGATATCTAACTGATATCTATTTAATATCTAACTGATATCTAACTAATATCTAATTGATATCTAACTGATATCTAACTGATATCTAACTAATATCTAACTAATATCTAATTGATATCTAACTAATATCTAACTAATATCTAACTAATATCTAACTAATTTCTAACTAATATCTAATTAATATCTAACTAATATCTATCTAATATCTAACTGATATCTAACTGATATCTAACTGATATCTAACTGATATCTAACTGATATCTAATTGATATCTAACTGATATCTAACTGATATCTAACTGATATATAATTGATATCTAACTGATATCTAACTGATATCTAACTGATATCTAACTGATATCTAATTGATATCTAACTAATATCTAACTGATATCTAACTGATATCTAATTGATATCTAACTAATATCTAATTGATATCTAACTGATATCTATCTAATATCTAACTGATATCTAATTGATATCTAACTAATATCTAACTGATATCTAACTGATATCTAATTGATATCTAGCTGATATCTAACTGATATCTAACTAATATCTAATTGATATCTAACTGATATTTAACTGATATCTAACTGATATCTAACTGATATCTAATTGATATCTAACTGATATCTAACTAATATCTAACTAATATCTAATTGATATCTAACTAATATCTAACTAATATCTAACTAATATCTAACTAATATCTAACTGATATATAACTGATATCTAACTAATATCTAAATAATATCTAACTAATATCTAACTAATTTCTAACTAATATCTAACTAATATCTATCTAATATCTAACTGATATCTAAATAATATCTAACTGATATCTAACTAATATCTAACTAATATCTAACTGATATCTAACTAATATCTAACTAATTTCTAACTATTATCTAACTGATATCTAACTAATATCTAACTATTTTCTAACTATTATCTAACTAATATCTAACTAATATCTAACTGATATCTAATACCTTCTTATACCCAACGCCCTACTTCGCTCTCTCACACCTTACACCCCGCACACCTACAACCTACACCCCGCACACCTACACCCCCCACACCAACACCCAACACACCCCACACCTACAACACCCTACACCCCCACTACAGGTGCTGATTGCTAACAATGGAATAGCCGCTGTGAAATGTATGAGGTCAGTTCGTCGGTGGTCGTACGAGATGTTCAAGAACGAGAATGCCATTCGCTTTGTTGTCATGGTTACGCCCGAAGATCTCAAGGCCAACGCAGGTTACTGGTTCCACCTGCAATCACCAAAACCTCGCCACTTTTCCCTAGCCCCTCCCCTTTTCCTTAACTCCTCCCCTTTTCTGCGTTCCCCGCCTCAGAGTACATTCGATTGGCCGACCACTACGTCCTGGTGCCGGGCGGAGCCAATAATAACAACTACGCCAACGTCGAACTGATTCTCGACATTTCTAGGAGGACAAAAGTACATGTAAGTAATATCTAGCTGTACTTCTAAATCTAGGCAATTTCTAGTTCTTCGTGTCGATAGATCTTTATTATCTCCACGGCAACGGATTTCTATCTCAGCAGCTGTACAACTAACATTGTATCTCCATGGCAACGCTTCTCTATTTCCACTACACTAATTCGTCGTCTACCTTTGCTCTTGCAACTTTTGACTTTAAAATATTGGCAGTTGAAAACTTTGTAATAGAAAAACAAATAGCTACAAATGAAGCAATGTCAACACCTTCCCAAGTAACCGGATTATAAATATTATATCATTATTATAAATACAAATAAATAATATGTTTTCACTTTAAATATATAACAAAAGAACGAAAAACCACATTCATAGATTCCTGACAAATTCGTATTTTCTTTAAACTAACGAATGCGAAACTCATTAACCCCACCCTTTGCCCCGTCCCATATAGGCCGTGTGGGCGGGATGGGGACACGCCTCCGAAAACCCCAAACTACCGGAACTTCTACACAAGAGCAACATTTCCTTCATCGGTTAGAATTTCCTTGGATCGGCGTGATTTTACATTCCGGCTTCTCGAAGAAACACAAATTCCTGAAAATAATCTATAAATAGATTTTTTATTTTCTTACGCAATGAATTTATTATATTTATTAGTGACGTCCAGCTAATACAACAATCCAAAATAGTAATTAATAATAAAAACTCATTATTATGTAAACAATGGAATTAAGGTGATTGTTTTCTAGTTAATTGTCATAGACTTTCTAGTCGTTTTAAAAATTAATATCCACTTAGCCCCCATCCCATCTCTAGGACCCTCCACTTAGCCCCGCCCCATCTCTAGGACCCCCCACTTAGCCCCGCCCCATCTCTAGGACCCCCCACTTAGCCCCGCCCCATCTCTAGGACCCCCCACTTAGCCCCCATCCCATCTCTAGGACCCCCCACTTAGCCCCGCCCCATCTCTAGGACCCCCACTTAGCCATCACCCCATCTCTAGGACCCCCACTTAGCCATCACCCCATCTCTAGGACCCCCCCACTTATCTCACATCCCATCTCTTAGACCTCCCACTTAGCCCACCCATCTCTTAGACATCCCACTTAGCCCCCATCCCATCTCTAGGACCCCCCACTTAGCCCCGCCCCATCTCTAGGACCCCCCACTTAGCCCCCATCCCATCTCTAGGACCCCCCACTTAGCCCCGCCCCATCTCTAGGACCCCCACTTAGCCATCACCCCATCTCTAGGACCCCCCCACTTATCTCACATCCCATCTCTTAGACCTCCCACTTAGCCCACCCATCTCTTAGACATCCCACTTAGCCCCCATCCCATCTCTAGGACCCCCCACTTAGCCCCGCCCCATCTCTAGGACCCCCCACTTAGCCCCGCCCCATCTCTAGGACCTCCCACTTAGCCCCGCCCCATCTCTAGGACCTCCCACTTAGCCCCGCCCCATCTCTAGGACCCCCCACTTAGCCCCGCCCCATCTCTAGGACCACCTGAAACTGCGATGTGGGCGATGGGAGATAAAATCGCATCAAATATCGTCGCGGAAACCGCTGGAATTCCAACTCTGCCCTGGAGTGGTAGCGGTTAGTACCTTAAAGTTCTTACCCTTATTTCACCTACCCCGCACACCCACCCCGCACACCCCACACCCACCCCACGCCCCCCGCACACACACCCCTCCCACCACTCCCACCCCTCCCACCACTCTCACCCCGAACACCCCCCGCACACCCACCCCGCACACCCCGCACACCCCCCCGCACAACCACCCCGCACACCACACCCCCCCCCCCCCACACCCCCCCGCACACCCACCCCGCACACCCACCACTCCCACCCCACGCCCCCCGCTCATCCCCCGCACTCTCACCTATAATCAGGGCTCACCGTGAAGTGGAGTGGAGAACCAGGGGATATCGTTTCGGTTCCTAATGAAATATACAAGAAGGGTTGCATACAGGTCTGTAAAGGTCGTTGGGGTCGTAATGGGTCATTATATAGGTTATTTTTTATATTTTCCCTTTTTCAGATAACAATGACTATTAACAAAGACTATTAACTAGAAATTTACAAATAGAAATTCCAATCAACTTTGAACTTTTATTTTTCAATGATCATTTAAACCAACAACTCAATTGTAACTTGTAACCCATAAACCCATGGGACCATCGTAAGATATTTTTTGCGACGATAACTCCTTCCTCAAACCCTAGCCCTCGTAATCGAGACCTCCTCGCACTCCAAAATCACCACTCCGTAACCCCGCTGCGCAATCCCCGCCTCTCAGTCGATGGAAGACGGTCTAGAAGCGGCCAAACGTATCGGATTTCCCGTGATGATCAAAGCTTCGGAGGGAGGAGGTGGCAAGGGAATCCGCAAGGCTACCAACGCCGAGGAGTTCCCAAATCTCTTCCGACAGGTAGCAGCGCAGTTCGCGACCTTACGACCTGCGACCTCGTGACCTACGACCTCGTGACCTACGACCTCTCGCGTACCGCTTACGCTGCCGACTTCGCGCCCCTAGGTCCAAGCCGAAGTGACGGGGTCGCCCATCTTCATCATGATGCTGGCCAAAAACGCCCACCACCTCGAAGTTCAACTTTTGGCCGATAAATACGGAAACGCGATCTCGCTGTTCGGCAGAGACTGTTCCATTCAGGTTAGCGTCCCCCCCACTCGACCCCCCCTCGACCCCTCGACCCCCCCTGACCCCCCCTCGACCCCCTGACCCCCTCGACCCCCCGTCCCCCGACCCCCCGTCCCCCCCCTCGACCCCCTCGACCCCCCCTCGACCCCTCGACCCCCCGTCCCCCCGCTCTTCGCCACCCTATCCCACTACTAGCCGCTACCACCCCTCCAGGCGTTGTATTATTATTTAAGTAGATCCAGCGTGGTTTTATTCTGGCCTCTTTTCCATGGTCACTAATTCAACAATAGGATTAATTAGCGTTGCGTTACACTTTGAATTACATCGATGTAACTACATATCTGGGCAGGTATTCGCTTGTATTTAAGTGAGTACCCGGTACTTTCACTCACCCGTTGCACGCTTTCAGAGAAGACATCAGAAAATCATTGAGGAAGCACCGGTCACAATTGCAAAGAAGGAAATTCAAGAGAAAATGGAAAAGGTGAAACATTTTGTAAACCAATTTTTTGTGTTTTAACCGAACTTTTAACTTAATTTGTAACTTATAAACACAAAATATATTCAAATACTCCATTAAGTACTTAAACTTCAAATACTTAAACTTCTGCTAAAATCTAATTAAATAATTACTTTCCTACTCGTATTAGACCTTGTTACATTATTTTTTAAAAATCTAAACAATCTCCAAATCTACTCGAGATCAAACTCTACTTAATGTGTGAAAAGCTATAATTAGCTCGACCCCGCGACCCCTCGACATTCTATCCCATCGCTCCCTCGTCTGATGCCCGCCATTGACAACCGTCGACGCGTAACAATCTCCGCGACCCCCGACCCCAGGCCGCAGTCACCCTCGCTAAGATGGTTGGCTACGTCAGCGCGGGTACCGTCGAATACCTGTACAACGACGAAAACGAAACTTTCCACTTCCTCGAGTTGAATCCTCGTCTCCAAGTGGAACATCCTTGCACCGAAATGATCGCCGACATCAACTTACCCGCCGCCCAGTTGCAGGTTATAAGCTCTTATTCACCTTTAACCTTTAACCTTAGTATTGACTTTACTACCTAGCTTACTACTGACTTTACTATCTATCTTACTACTAGCCTTACTACTGACCTTACTACTGACCTTACTACTGACCTTACTACTGGCCTTACTACTGGCCTTACTACTGACCTTACTACTGACCTTACTACTGACCTTACTACTGACCTTACTACTGACCTTACTACTGGCCTTACTACTGGCCTTACTACTGACCTTACTACTGACCTTACTCCTGACTTTACTACTGACCTTAACAATGTGTATCTAATTTGTATCTCATGTGATCTCTTGTAATTCTTTTTAGTAAAATTTCCTTAAAATCATCCTTTTGCACCACTCAATAAGGCCATGCAAACACCACACCCATCCTTATCTCTATCCCACCCACACCTATCCTTATCTCTATCCCACCCGCACCCATCCTTATCTCTATCCCACCCGCACCCATCCTTTACACCGACCTCAACTGGACCCACAACCCACTTACACGACCGCCTAAGCACCACCTTTAACTCTTAAGCCCCCCCTCCCCCCCCAAACTAACACCCACATCGCTCTCATGTCCCTACAGGTGGCCATGGGGTTACCCCTACATCGCATTAAGGATATTCGAACCCTCTACAATGAAGACGCCTGGGGAGATAACGAAATCGACTTCGAGAATCCCATTGAGAAACCCAGCCCTAAAGGTCATGTCATTGCGGCCCGTATCAGTTCTGAGAACCCAGACGAGGTTAGAGTAAACCTTACACCCTACACGCACACCTACACACACACCTACACACACACCTACACACACCTACACACGCACCTACACACCTACACGCACACATACACGCACACCTACACATACACCTACACACACACACCTACACACACACCCTACACCCACCTTCACACACCTACACGCACACCTACACACACCTTCACACACCTACACGCACACCTACACACACCTACATACACACCTACAGACACACCTACACCCACTTACACTCACACCTACACACACACCTACACGCACACCTACACGCACACCTACACACGCACCTACACACACACCTACACACACCTACACGCACACCTACACACACACCTACACGCACACCTACACACACCTACACACACCTACACACGCACCTACACACACCTACACGCACACATACACGCACACCTACACATACACCTACACACACACACCTACACACACACCCTACACCCACCTTCACACACCTACACGCACACCTACACACACCTTCACACACCTACACGCACACCTACACACACCTACATACACACCTACAGACACACCTACACCCACTTACACTCACACCTACACACACACCTACACGCACATCTACACGCACACCTACACACGCACCTACACACACACCTACAGACACACCTACAGACACACCTACACACACACCTACACGCACACCTACACGCATACCTACACGCACACCTACACACGCACCTACACACACACCTACAGACACCTACAGACACACTTACAGACACACCTACACACACCTACACGCACACCTACACACACACCTACACGCACACCTACACACACACCTACAGACACACCTACACACACACCTACACACACCTACACACACACCTACACACCACCTACACACACACCTACACACCACCTACACACACACCTACACACACACACCTACACACACACCTACACACACCTACACACCACCTACACACACACCTACACACACCTACACGCACACATACACGCACACCTACACATACACCTACACACACCTACACGCACACCTACACACACCTTCACACACCTACACGCACACCTACACACACCTACATACACACCTACAGACACACCTACACCCACTTACACTCACACCTACACGCACACCTACACGCACACCTACACACGCACCTACACACACACCTACAGACACACCTACAGACACCTACAGACACACTTACAGACACACCTACACACACCTACACGCACGCCTACACACACACCTACACGCACACCTACACGCACACCTACACACACACCTACAGACACACCTACAGACACACCTACACACACACCTACACGCACACCTACACACGCACCTACACACACACCTACAGACACCTACAGACACACCTACACCCACACCTACAGACACACCTACACACACACCTACACACACACCTACACACCACCTACACACACACCTACACACCACCTACACACACACCTACACACACACACCTACACACACACCTACACACCACCTACACACACACCTACACACACACCTACACACACCTACACCCACACCTACAGACACACCTACACACACACCTACACACACACCTACACACACACCTACACACCACCTACACGCACACCTACACACCACCTACACACACACCTACACACACACCTACACACACACCCACACACACACCTACACACATCTACACACACCTACACACACCTACACACGCACCCACACACACACCTACACACATCTACACACACACCTACGCACACACCTACACACACACCTACACACACACCTACACACACACCTACAAACAGGGTTTCAAGCCCTCAAGTGGAACAGTTCAAGAACTTAACTTCAGGTCAAGTAAGAATGTTTGGGGCTATTTCAGCGTCGCTGCAAGTGGAGGACTTCACGAATTTGCAGACAGTCAATTTGGACATTGTTTCAGTTGGGGAGAGGATAGGGAAAGTGCCAGAGAGTTAGTAGAGGAGGTAGGGAGGATAGGGAGGGAGAGAGGATAGGGAGAGTGCCAGAGAGTTAGTAGTGGAGAGAGGGAGGATAGGGAGGGAGAGAGGATAGGGAGAGTGCCAGAGAGTTAGTAGAGGAGGGAGGGAGGGAGGGAGGGAGGGAGGATAGGGAGAGTGCCAGAGAGTTAGTAGAGGAGGGAGGGAGGGAGGGAGGGAGGGAGGATAGGGAGAGTGCCGGAGAGTTAGTAGTGGAGAGAGGGAGGATAGGGAGGGAGAGAGGATAGGGAGAGTGCCAGAGAGTTAGTAGAGGAGGGAGGGAGGGAGGGAGGGAGGGAGGATAGGGAGAGTGCCAGAGAGTTAGTAGTGGAGAGAGGGAGGATAGGGAGGGAGAGAGGATAGGGAGAGTGCCAGAGAGTTAGTAGTGGAGAGAGGGAGGGAGAGAGGATAGGGAGAGTGTCAGAGAGTTAGTAGAGGAGGGAGGGAGGGATTGAGGGAGGGAGGAGGGAGGATATGGAGAGTGCCAGAGAGTTAGTAGAGGAGGGAGGGAGGGATTGAGGGAGGGAGGAGGGAGGATAGGGAGAGTGCCAGAGGGTTAGTAGAGGATGGAGGGAGTGAGAGTGGGAGGGAGGACAGTGAGAGTGCCAGAGAGTTAGTAGAGGAGGGAGGGAGGGAGGGAGGATAGGGAGAGTGCCAGAGAGTTAGTAGAGGAGGGAGGGAGGGAGGGAGGATAGGGAGAGTGCCAGAGAGTTAGTAGAGGAGGGAGGGAGGACAGGGAGTGAGAGAGGATAGGGAGTGAGAGAGGACAGGGAGTGGGAGAGAGAGGACAGAAACGGAGAGAGAGGACAGGGAGAGAGAGGACAGGAACGGAGAGAGAGGACAGGGAGGGAGAGAGAGGACATGGAGGGAGAGAGAGGACATGGAGGGAGAGTGAGGACAAGGAGGACATGGAGGGAGAGAGGAGAGGGAGGACATGGAGGGAGAGAGAGGACAGGGAGGGAGGGAGGACAGGGAAGGAGGGAGGACATTGAAGGAGAGAGGACATGGAGGACAGAGAGGAGAGGAATATTAATAATTAATAAGAAATATTAGAATTTCAAGTTATTAAAAACTCAATATCGGATTATAATAAATCTGTGAACTTAAAAAATAGTTCAATGAAATGAATAAGCTTCTAGTAGTTCTACACCCACCACAAACCCTGCTAACCCTTGACCCCTTCACTCACAGGAACATGGTAATCGCATTAAAGGAGCTTTCTATTCGGGGAGACTTTCGTACCACCGTGGAATACCTCATCAAACTTCTTGAAACCGAAAAGTTCCAGAAGAATCTCATAAACACTGGCTGGCTCGACAAACTGATCTCGGACAAAGTACAGGTTCGCTTCCGCTGGCGTTGATTGCAAACAAGTTATCGCAACCGTTGCCTCGTTGGTTTCATTTAGCCTCTTTGTTTAAACTCGTCGTCGAAACTATTCGGATCTAAACCTTCTCACCGTTGCCAATCCTGTCCACCAGGTGGAGAAACCCGACATCATGCTCTCCGTTATCTGCGCTTCTCTGCATATCGCTGACCAATCGATTCTCAGTAATTTCCAGAACTTCCAAAATTCTCTGGAAAGGTTAAAAATTCAAATGCGGAAGTCGAGTATAGGGGAAAGATTGTTGATGGGTGAGAGGAAGGAATGTGAACCTTGACCATTAACCTTTAGCCTAATTTCACTAGTCATTATCTATCTGTTTACATAATCTCGCTCTATCTATATACTTATTCACCACCAGGGGAAACAACGTACCCGTAAACTAACACACTCCCACCCTGACCCCTTCTAAACTCCACCCTAACTCCATAACTCCAATTCTAACTCGAACTACCGCCAGGGGGCAGAATCCGCCCGCAAATGAACTCACCGACACGGTTTCCGTGGAGTTAATTCACGAGGCCTGCAAGTACCAGCTGGTAGTGACGAAATCGAGTAGTACCGGCTACTTCCTGGTGATGAACAATAGCACTATGGATACTGAAGCTCACAGGTAGGTGTATTGTGATATCGCGGGTGTTATATCCTCTAGTTTTAACTCTAGTGGGGGGGCGTTACTTAACTCTAGTCATATTGCAACCCTTTACACTCCAGCCTTTACACTCCACCACTTCACACTCCAGCCCTTCACTCTCCAGCCCTTCGCACTCCAGCCTTTACACTCCAGCCCTTCACACTCCAGCCTTTACACTCCAGCCCTTCACACTCCAGCATTCACACTCCACCACTTCGCACTCCAGCCTTTACACTCCAGCTCTTCACACTCCACCACTTCACACTCCAGCCCTTTACACTCCAGCCTTTAAACTCCAGCCCTTTACACTCCAGCCTTCACACTCCACCACTTCACTCTCCAGCCCTTCGCACTCCAGCCTTTACACTCCAGCCCTTCACACTCCAGCATTCACACTCCACCACTTCGCACTCCAGCCTTTACACTCCAGCTCTTCACACTCCACCACTTCACACTCCAGCCCTTTACACTCCAGCCCTTCACACTCCACCACTTCATACTCCACCCCTTCACACTCCAGTCCTTCACACTCCAGCCCTTCACACTCCACCACTTCACACTCCAGCCTTTACACTCCACCACTTCACACTCCAGCCTTTACACTCCACCACTTCGCACTCCACCACTTCGCACTCCAGCCTTTACACTCCAGCCCTTCACACTCCACCACTTCGCACTCCAGCCTTTACACTCCACCACTTCACTCTAGACTAAGTGACGGTGGTCTCTTGTTGAGTGTAGATGGAGCTAGTCACACTACCTATATGAGAGAAGAAGTTGCCAGTTATAGAGTTATCATTGGAAACAAAACCTGCGTATTCGAAAAGGAAAATGATCCATCGTTGCTCAGGTTAAATACGTGAACTTGGCTGACCCCAGTTGACCTTTGAAACACGATATGAGTACTACGACTTGAGATTAATCTATATAGCCATAGATTTGTCGATACGACCTCGGGTGGACTTATATAAGCTTAGTTCATTATATATGTTCCGCAATAACCTGGAACAATATGTCTATTATCGCCGTATACATAATTATAACAATCCATATCCTTTTTCTTAACCTCCATTGTAATCTTGAGTATGATGAAGACCATTATGACCACTGACCACTTACCCTGACATCTTTCCCTGACCATTAACCACTTACCTTGACAACTATACCCACAGAACCCCTTCGACGGGTAAACTGATGAGTTACTTAGTAGAGGATGGAGGTCATGTGAATATCGGTGATGTCTACGCTGAAATTGAGGTCAGATATGTCTATTTCTTTAACTTAATGTCTATTTCATTAACTTAATGTCTATTTCATTAACTTAATGTTTATTTCTTTAACTTAATGTCTATTTCTTTAACTTAATGTCTATTTCTTTAACTTAATGTTTATTTCATTAACTTAATGCTTATTTCATTAACTTAATGTCTATTTCATTAACTTAATGTCTATTTTATTAACTTAATGTCTATTTCATTAATTTAATGTCTATTTCATTAATTTAAGGTTTATTTCTTTTACTTAATGTTTATTTCATTAACTTAAGGTCTATTTCATTAACTTAATGTTTATTTCTTTAAGTTAATGTTTATTTCATTAACTTAATGTTTATTTCATTAAGTTAATGTTTATTTCATTAACTTAATGTTTATTTCGTTAACTTAATGTTTATTTCGTTAACATAATATCTATTTCATTAACTTAATGTCTATTTCATTAACGTAATGTCTATTTCATTAAGTTAATGTCTATTTCTTTAACTTAATGTCTATTTCTTTAACTTAATGTCTATTTCATTAACTTAATGTCTATTTCATTAATTTAATGTCTATTTCATTAACTTAATGTTTATTTCTTTAACTTAATGCTTATTTCATTAACTTAATGTCTATTTCATTAACTTAATGTCTATTTTATTAACTTAATGTCTATTTCATTAATTTAATGTCTATTTCATTAATTTAAGGTTTATTTCTTTTACTTAATGTTTATTTCATTAACTTAAGGTCTATTTCATTAACTTAATGTTTATTTCTTTAAGTTAATGTTTATTTCATTAACTTAATGTTTATTTCATTAAGTTAATGTTTATTTCATTAACTTAATGTTTATTTCGTTAACTTAATGTTTATTTCGTTAACATAATATCTATTTCATTAACTTAATGTCTATTTCATTAACGTAATGTCTATTTCATTAAGTTAATGTATATTTCTTTAACTTAATGTCTATTTCTTTAACTTAATGTCTATTTCTTTAACTTAATGTTTATTTCATTAATTTAAGGTTTATTTCTTTAACTTAATGTTTATTTCATTAACTTAATGTTTATTTCATTAACTTAATGTTTATTTCGTTAACTTAATGTTTATTTCGTTAACATAATATCTATTTCATTAACTTAATGTCTATTTCATTAACTTAATGTTTATTTTATTACTTAATGTTTATTTCATTAACATATTGTCTATTTCATTATATACATACATTTTATTATATTGATTTCATTACAGGTCATGAAAATGGTTATGGAGTTGAAGGTCACTGAAAGTGGATGGTAAGTTAATTAGATTTCACTTTTAGCCAATGCTTTTGAAAATGTATTCTCTTCAGAATTTATAGGAATTTAAAAAATAGAATTAATATTGATTATTATTCAATCCCAATTTCCCTTTTTTCGTCTATAACAAACTTTGCAATCCCCCTTCCTCTAAATCACTCTCTTCCCACCCCCCACCCCCCCCCCCCCCACTGCAATTCCATTAACCCACTCTAGTCTGCATTACATCAAACGGCCCGGTGTGTCCCTGAGTGCTGGCACTATGGTGGCCAGTCTGGTGCTCGATGACCCGAGCAGGGTTCAAAAGGTAATTCGACGTAATTGAATTTAATGGAAATCTGCAACGGAACCCCCGCATGGGAAGCTGCGAGTTTCAATTCCAACTTTTAAATCCCTTTACAGGCCGAGTTGTTCAATGGATTTCTTCCCAAAATGCAATGCCCCACGATGCATGGAGATAGACTACACCAGGTACTCATTCTGTCTGAAACTTGATATCATTGTTTACTTATTGTTATATTCCTATTGTCTTTGCGATGGTCCTGACTCGACTTTAACCTCCTTACACCTCAAATACGTAAATTACCTTTTTAATTCACCTCTTAAACTACTTCTCGAGAACCATACGCGTTACTACTTCAATTACTCTACTCTACTCTACTCTACGTTACTCCGCTCCGCTCTACCCCGTAGGTGTTCTATCAGAAGAAAGCCTTCCTGGAGAACGTGTTCATGGGTTACACGCTTCCCAGCCCTTATTTCCGCGACCAATTGAACGACTGCGTTCGCACCGTCATGACAACTCTACGAGACCCACAACTTCCCTTGTACGAAATGCAGGACCTCATCTCCATGATAGCAGGTTTGTAGGTATACAGTGTACAGCGTACAGTGTACAGTGTACAGTATACAGCATACAGTGTACAGCGTACAGAGTACAGCGTACAGCGTACAGAGTACAGCGTACAGAGTACAGCGTACAGAGTACAGCGTACAGCATACAGAGTACAGCGTACAGATTACAATGTACACACTTATATCCATTATTCAACCTTACGCTATCCCACCACCACAACTCCACTATTCCAACCTCTCTCCCCACTCCGCTCCCCACTCCGCTCCCTCTACCACTCCGATGTAGATCTTCGTTTACGTAATCACCTCAACCTGACCTCCTTCTCATCACCTACCCATGTCCTGCCGCCCTCCCCCTAAACCCCCACCCTCCCCCTATACTCCCTAAACCCCCGCCCTCTCCCCTAAAACCTCCGCCCTCCCCTATACCCTCGCTCTCCTCCCTAAACCCCAGCTCTCTCCCCTAAACCCCCACCCTCCCCCTAAACCCCCACTCTCTCCCTTAAACCCCCGCTCTCTCCCCTAAACCCCCGCCCTCTCCCCTAAAACCCCCGCCCTCCCCTATACCCTCACTCTCCCCCCTAAACCCCCCCGCTCACCCCCCCCATATCCCCGCTCTCTCCCCTAAACCCCCACCCTCTCCCTAAACCCCCACTCTCTCCCTTAAACCCCCACTCTCTCCCCTAAACCCCCGCCCTCCCCTATACCCTCACTCTCCCCCGTAAACCCCCCCGCTCACCCCCCCCCCCCCATATCCCCGCTCTTCCCCTAAACCCCCACCCCCACCCTCTGCCTCACTCTCCTCCCTAAACCCCCCCCCCGTCCTCCACCCCTAAACCCCCCCGTCCTCACCCCCCATAACCCCGCTCACCCCCCATAACCCCGCTCACCCCCCCACTCCCCACTCCCCCCACGCAGGTCGGGTTCCAGCTGACGTCGAGAAGGACATACGTAAGTTGATGGCTACGTATGCATCAAACATCACATCCGTGCTATGCCAGTTTCCAAGTCAACAGATTGCCAACATCGTGGACGCTTACGCAGCTACCTTGCACAAGAGAAGCGATCGAGATGTCTTCTTCATCACCACCCAGGGCATCGTGCAGCTGGTGCAGAGGTTAGAGGTCGACGGGGCAGGAGGGCAGTAACTGGGATTAGGGTACGGATAGGGCATCGGCGATCCACCCCTCACTCCTCCGTCATTCCACTCCTCCCCCCACTCCTCCCCCCACTCCTCCCCCACTCCTCTCCCCACTCCTCTCCCCACTCCTCTCCCCACTCCTCCCCCCACTCCTCCCCCCACTCCTCCCCCCACTCCTCCCCCCACTACTCCCCCCACTCCTCCCCCCACTCCTCCCCCCACTCCTCCCCCCACTACTCCCCCCACTCCTCCCCCCACTCCTCCCCCACTCCTCCCCCACTCCTCCCCCACTCCTCCCCCCACTCCTCCCCCCACTCCTCTCCCACGGTGTCCCACTCCTCCACCATCTCCCATCATCCCCCTACTCCCCTCCCGCCCCCCCATCGCCGCCCACCACTCCCGTCATCCCACTCCTCCCCCCACTCCTCCCCCACTCCTCCCACACTCCTCCCCCCACTCCTCCCCCCAGTCCTCCCACTCCTCCCCCGGCGTCCCCCTACTCCCCCGTCATCCAATTCGTCCCCGCGCAGGTACCGCAGCGGGGTCCGAGGTCACATGAAAACCGTAGTGCAAGACCTACTCAAGAACTACCTGAATGTCGAGGAGCAGTTTCAGCACGGTCAGTACGACAAGTGTGTTGCCCTACTCAGGGACCAAAACAAGGATAGCATGGACGAAGTCAGGGCCTCGATCTTCTCACATCTGCAGGTACGTGTCATTGTAGTACGTAAACTTATTGTGCCTGGATATAATCAGAAGTGCCTGGATATTATCTTTGGCTTTGAATTAGTCGATTGCGAGAACTCGAATTACTTACTTAGACAATAGATTTACTCGTGTAATATAACTCCTGTTGTAGATAGTCAAGAAGAACCAAGTTATCATTGCCCTCATCGATTACGTCTGCAAATTTGAACCCGGCCTTAGCGATGACCTTCAGAAGATTCTGAGTTGGTACATTGACATTTAACTCGACCTTCGACTTCACCGTGACCCCGAGCCTGTCCCGACCTTTAACTTAATACCGAGTCTAACCCTAACCCTAATATTGACCTCGAATCAAACCTCGACACTGTCCTACATTTAACTTAACTCCATGACTAACTATTACGCCCCCATGACCTTATTTGTGATCCTTTTTACCTTCAACTCGACACTACGCTGATATTTACACAACACTACCTTAAGTCTAATTATTATACTTTGCTGACCTTTACCTTAATCTTGACCTTTATTTAGAAGGTTGGACCCGTGTTTGTATTTGTGAAATTCTCTAAATCAAATCCTAATTTAATCTAAATGTTATCTAAATTTCCCGTTCGCAGGTAAGTTGACACTTCTCAACAAGACAGAAAATGCGAAAGTGTCACTAAGAGCTCGGCAGGTTCTCATCGCCGCCCACCAGCCTCCCTACGAACTCCGGCACAACCAAGTCGAGTCCATCTTCCTGTCCGCAATCGACATCTACGGGCACGAGTTCTGCCCGGATAACTTGCAGAAACTCATCCTCTCCGAAACCGCAATCTACGACGTTCTCCACGATTTCTTCTACCACTCGAATCAACTCGTGCGAATGGCAGCCCTCGAGGTAAGAGAAGATACTCGATGATGTAACTTAACTTAAAGCAATGATGTAACTTAACTTAAAGCAATGATGTAACTTAACATAAAGTAATGATGTAACTTAACATAAAGCAATGATGTAACTTAACGTAAAGCAATGATGTAACTTAACTTGAAGCAATGATGTAACTTAACTTAAAGCAATGATGTAACTTAACTTGAAGCAATGATGTAACTTAACTTAAAGCAATGATGTAACTTAACATAAAGTAATGATGTAACTTAACATAAAGCAATGATGTAACTTAACATAAAGCAATGATGTAACTTAACTTGAAGCAATGATGTAACTTAACTTAAAGCAATGATGTAACTTAACTTGAAGCAATGATGTAACTTAACTTAAAGCAATGATGTAACTTAACATAAAGCAATGATGTAACTTAACTTAAAGCAATGATGTAACTTAACTTGAAGCAATGATGTAACTTAACTTAAAGCAATGATGTAACTTAACATAAAGCAATGATGTAACTTAACTTAAAGCAATGACGTAACCTAACATAAAGCAATGATGTAACTTAAACTAAAGCAATGATGTAACTTAACATAAAGCAATGATGTAACCTAACATAAAGCAATGATGTAACTTAAACTAAAGCAATGATGTAACTTAACGTAAAGCAATGATGTAACTTAACGTAAAGTAATGATGTAACTTAACATAAAGCAATGATGTAACTTAACATAAAGTAATGATGTAACTTAACATAAATTCTGTTTTTAGATTTATAGTTTTTTAAAAATTACTATTAATAATATTTTCTATATTTTGTAAGTGTAAAATTATTTCTATTATATTAGTGATCTATTGTTATTAATGACTTATTATTAATATGTACTAACCCCATCACCTCCCCCCACTCCTTTACCCCACAGCATGCACTAACCCCAGCATCTCCCCCACAACATGTACTAACGCCAGCACCTCCCCCCACTCCTTTACCCCACAACATGTACTAACCCCATCACCTCCCCCCACTCCTTTAACCCACAGCATGCACTAACCCCAGCATCTCCCCCACAACATGTACTAACGCCAGCACCTCCCCCCACTCCTTTACCCCACAACATGTACTAACCCCATCACCTCCCTCCACTCCTTTACCCCACAACATGTACTAACCCCATTACCTCCCCCCACTCCTTTACCCCACAACATGTACTAACGCCAGCACCTCCCCCACAACATGCACTAACCCCATCACCTCCCCCCCACTCCATTACCCCACAACATGTACTAACCCCATCACCTCCCCCCACTCCTTTACCCTGCAACATGCACTAACCCCATCACCTCCCCCCACAACATGTACTAACCCCATCACCTCCCCCCACTCCTTTACCCCGCAACATGCACTAACCCCATCACCTCCCCCCACAACATGTACTAACCCCATCACCTCCCTCCACTCCTTTACCCCACAATATGTACTAACCCCATTACCTCCCCCCACTCCTTTACCCCGCAACATGTACTAACGCCAGCACCTACCCCACAACATGCACTAACCCCATCACCTCCCCCCACTCCATTACCCCGCGACATGTACTAACCCCCACCCCACTAGGTCTATGTACGCCGTGCCTACATAGCCTATGAATTGAGTTCTCTGCAACACTACCAATTTGAAGAGGGTCTCTGCGTTGTTGAGTTCATGTTCCTTCTTCCGTCAAGTCATCCAAACAGGTTCTATCCATATCTTCCTTATGGTGTTATATTCATAATCCCTGTTGACCCTCATTAAGCCCGTGTTAACCCTTATTAACCTCGCATTATACCTGTACTAACCCCGCATTATACCTATGTTAACCCTTATTAACCTCGCATTATACATGTATTAACCCTGTATTATACCTGTACTAACCACGCATTATACCTGTATTAACCCCACATTATACCTATATTAACCCTATATCAAACATGTATTAACCCCTTTTTACTCGACATATACCTTTATTACGCCCGTATTAATCCCTCGTTAACACACAATAACCACATAACCCCATATAACCCCACATAACCCCATAACTCCCCCCCAGACTTCAGCGAAACTCCTCTTTGACTCGAGTAATGTCTCTCAGTGAAGATTTAGCTTCAGTCGCAATGACAAACTTACCCCAATGTCAACGCATGGGCATAATGGTGGCTTTTGAGAGCTTTGACAGCTTCCAGTGGTTAGTTGGGGTTTGGGATCTAGTAGAGTTTAGCATGGATTATATTTTGTCGATGGGGTTTTTGAGGTGAATCATGGTGGATAAGTAGGAGGTTAAGAATGGTCAGTTGGAGTTAAGAAGGGTAAGTCTGTGGTTAAGAAGGTCAGTAGGAGGTTAAGAAGATCAGTAGGAGGTTAAGGAGGATTAGTATTAGGTTAATAAAGGGTAGTTGGAGTTAAGAAGGGTCAGCATGTGGTTAAGAAGGGTCAGTTGAGGGTTAAGAAGGATTAGTATGAGGTTAATAAAGGGTAATTGGAGTTGAGAAGGGCATTAGGAGGTTAAAAAGGGTCAGTTGAGGGCTAAGAAGGTCATTAGGAGTTAAGAAGGGTCAGTAAGAGGTTAATAACGTTCAGTAGGAGGTTAAGAAGTGTCATTTGGAGGTTAATAAGGGTCAGTTGAGGGTTAATAAGAGTCAGTTAGGGGGTTAAGAGTTTATAAGTTTAAATTATTCCTTAAAACTTCTGATTTTTAACATTAAAGTAATAAATAATTATTGTTAATAAATTTCAATGTTACCCTATTATTATTTATTATATTCTATAATTATTGATATTAGTAATATTTAAGGAACTAACCCCACAATGACCCCATAGCTACTTCTCTGCCATTGCCAAGAGATTCACAGGAGGAAAAGAATGCAATGAAACTCCTTCCAGTCGAAAGGTACAAGTTGTTAATGTCGAGTTATCTGGGAATTTATAATTGATAAGATATCATTCTTATCTGTCTTCATTCTTATCTGTCTTCATTCTTATCTGTCTTCATTCTTATCTGTCTTCATTCTTATCTGTCTTCATTCTTATCTGTCTTCATTTTTATCTGTCTTCATTTTTATCTGTCTTCATTCTTATCTGTCATCATTCTTATCTGTCATCATTCTTATAAGTCTTCATTCTTATCTGTCTTCATTCTTATCTGTCTTCATTCTTATCTGTCATCATTCTTATCTGTCATCATTCTTATCTGTCTTCATTTTTATCTGTCATCATTCTTATCAGTCTTTATTCTTATCTGTCTTCATTCTTATCTGTCTTCATTCTTATCAGTCTTTATTCTTATCTGTCTTCATTCTTATCTGTCATATTTACCATAAAACATTATTATCAGTAATTATTATTATCAATAATCATCATTATTATTAACAAATATTAACAAATATCCACACACACCCTATCTCCCACACACACACACACTCACACACACACACACACCTATCTAATAGATTCGAGAGGAGCCCATTAATATATTGAATGTTGCTATTCGTTATGGTTCTGATGAAGATGATTTATGTGAAGATCAATTTGCAGACTTCTGCGCTGCAAGGGTTTATATTAAATAGGTGTTAAGTAGGTGTTAAGTCGGTGTTAAAGGCGGTGTTAAGTAGGTGTTAAAGTAGGTGTTAAAGTCGGTGTTAAGTCGGTGTTAAGGTCGGTGTTAAGTCGGTGTTAAAGGCGGTGTTAAGTAGGTGTTAAAGTAGGTGTTAAAGTCGGTGTTAAGTCGGTGTTAAGGTCGGTGTTAAGTCGGTGTTAAAGTAGGTGTTAAGTCGGTGTTAAAGGCGGTGTTAAGTAGGTGTTAAAGTAGGTGTTAAAGTCGGTGTTAAGTCGGTGTTAAAGGCGGTGTTAAGTAGGTGTTAAAGTAGGTGTTAAAGTCGGTGTTAAGTCGGTGTTAAGGTCGGTGTTAAGTCGGTGTTAAAGGCGGTGTTAAGTAGGTGTTAAAGTAGGTGTTAAAGTCGGTGTTAAGTCGGTGTTAAGGTCGGTGTTAAGTCGGTGTTAAAGGCGGTGTTAAGTAGGTGTTAAAGTAGGTGTTAAAGTCGGTGTTAAGTCGGTGTTAAGGTCGGTGTTAAGTCGGTGTTAAAGTCGGTGTTAAGGTCGGTGTTAAAGTCGGTGTTAAGTCGGTGTTAAAGTCGGTGTTAAGTCGGTGTTAAAGTCGGTGTTAAGTCGGTGTTAAGTCGGTGTTAAGTCGGTGTTAAGGTCGGTGTTAAGTCGGTGTTAAAGTCGGTGTTAAGGTCGGTGTTAAAGTCGGTGTTAAGTCGGTGTTAAAGTCGGTGTTAAGTCGGTGTTAAAGTCGGTGTTAAAGTCGGTGTTAAGTCGGTGTTAAGTCGGTGTTAAGTCGGTGTAAAGTCAGTGTTAAGTCGGTGTAAAGTCGGTGTTAAAGTCGGTGTTAAAGTCGGTGTTAAAGTCGGTGTTAAAGTCGGTGTTAAGGTCGGTGTTAAAGTCGGTGTTAAGGTCGGTGTAAAGTCGGTGTTAAGTCGGTGTTAAGGTCGGTGTTAAGGTGGGTGTTAAAGTCGGTGTTAAAATCGGTGTTAAGTCGGTGTTAAGTCGGTGTTAAGTCGGTGTTAAGTCGGTGTTAAGTCGGTGTTAAGTCGGTGTTAAAGTCGGTGTAAAGTCGGTGTTAAGTCGGTGTTAAAGGCGGTCTTAAGTCGGTGTTAAGTCGGTGTTAAAGTCGGTGTTAAGTCGGTGTTAAGTCGGTGTTAAAGTCGGTGTTAAGTCTGTGTTAAGTCGGTGTTAAGTCGGTGTTAAAGTCGGTGTTAAGGTGGGTGTTAAGGTGGGTGTTAAAGTCGGTGTTAAAATCGGTGTTAAGTCGGTGTTAAGTCGGTGTTAAGTCGGTGTTAAGTCGGTGTTAAAGTCGGTGTAAAGTCGGTGTTAAAGGCGGTCTTAAGTCGGTGTTAAGTCGGTGTTAAGTCGGTGTTAAAATCGGTGTAAAGTCGGTGTTAAAGGCGGTCTTAAGTCGGTGTTAAGTCGGTGTTAAGTCGGTGTTAAGTCGGTGTTAAAGGCGGTCTTAAGTCGGTGTTAAGTCGGTGTTAAAGGCGGTCTTAAGTCGGTGTTAAAGTCGGTGTTAAAGTCGGTGTTAAGTCTGTGTTATCAAATGTACTCTGATTTATTATTCTATTTGCACAGGAAAATGAACTCAGAATCATGGGATTACGCCGAGTGACTTTTGTAATCCTTAATAAAGGAGGTTTTCCCAAATACTTCACTTATAGAGCTCGTAAACAGGTTTACCTTCCCACCCTCCCACCCACCCTCCCTCCCTCCCTAACTTCCTCCCTCCCTCCTTCCCTCCCTCCCTCCCTCCCTCCCTGCCTCCCTCCCTAACTTCCTCCCTCCCTCCCTCCCTAACTTCTTCCCTTCCTCCCTCCCACCCTCCCTCCCTCCCTTCCTCTCTCCCTCCCTCCCTGCCTCCCTCCCTGCCTCTCTCCCTCTCTCCTTCCTTCCTTAAAACTCTTCCTCTTCCCTCGTAGTTCAAGGAGGATCGTATCTACCGACACCTGGAGCCGGCGTTGGCTTTCCAACTCGAAATCAATCGCATGAAACACTTCGACCTCGAATTCATTCCGATTGCCAACCACCGCATGCATCTCTACCTGGGCAAAGCGAAGCAGGTGAACTCTCGCGTCGAGGTCACCGACTTCCGGTTCTTCGTACGCTGCATCATCCGACACAGCGACCTCGTCACAAAGGTCAGCGGGGGTCGCTCGAACCAAACGTTTAACGTAACCTCGTAACGAATGTTTCCTTTTAGTAAGTTCTCGTGTAATGTATTCGACGTCAACGTGTTTCGTAATATCTGTAAATAACCTCGACAAATAAATATAAACAGGTGCAATTAAAAGCTGTTATATATATTTGCCAACATTCCGAAGCCTTGGTAAATTACGTTTTCTTTGCAATTTCGTTTGCATTTCGCTTATCATCGTTGCGTTCATTGGAGTTCATTGGAGTTCATGGGAGTTCATTGGAGTTCATGGGAGTTCATCGGAGGTGTCGCGTGGGTTGAACAAATAGTCACGACTTTCCCTCTTCCTGTTCACAGGAGGCTTCCTTCGAGTACTTGCAGAACGAGGGCGAGAGAACGCTGTTGGAGGCAATGGACGCCCTCGAAGTCGCTCTATCTCATCCTCTGGTTTATATCCATACCGCGGCAATAGACAATAGCCAATAGACAATAGACAATAGGCAATAAGCAATAGGCAATAGCCAATAGGCAATAGACAATAGGCAATAGACAATAGGCAATAGCCAATAGGCAATAGGCAATAGGCAATAGACAATAGGCAATAGCCAATAGGCAATAGGCAATAGGCAATAGCCAATACACCTCTCTTAGACACCTACAACTTGTCGAGAATCTCTTAATAGCTTAAAATGTAATTCATTACTCTAGGCTCTATAATCTAGACTCTAGGCTCTATAATCTAGACTCTAGGCTCTATAATCTATCTCTCTTTATCTTTCTTTATCTCCCTTTATCTTTCTTTATCTTTCTTTATCTCCCTTTATTATTATTTACTCCAATATTTCCTCATGTATTATCTCCATACAAAATCTGCAAACTAATGTTTTTTTACAACGCGATTGTTTACCATTTCCCTAGAAATTCTGTATTATATTTGTTTAGCTCTCGGCAACGTTCCACAGGCTACCAAGTGCGACTGCAACCACATCTTCTTGAACTTTGTACCGACGTTGACCTTAAGCGATCCGGCGACGTTGACCTTAAGCGATCCGGCGAAACTCGAGGACACCGTCCGCAACATGGTGATGACTTACGGCCGTCGAATTTGGCAACTGCGCGTCCTCCAGGCAGAGATCAAGATGACCATCCGGTCAGTCCACCTAACTTTCAATTACCTAACTTTCATCTAGGCCAACTGCGAAGTTCATTTTTTCGGGAGTGAAAATTTCACTTCATAATTAAATCGTAATCACATTAAAAAAATGTTTAGAAAGTTTTAGAAAATATTCTTTGATGAAACAATTTTAATAAAAACATTTATTCTAATTTCAATAAAAAAATTACAATTTTAATAAGTTATTTAAAATATTTTTGTAAAACAAAATTTAATAAAAATCCAATTTATATTGAAATTTATTATTTATTTTCATGTCGCATGAAAGATTTTGAAGTAAATATAAATTTAAAACTTTATGAAATGTGAAATTACATCCACACTAGAGTGGGACCCGTTATATGTAATCATATTTGTATTGTATGACACACTATCTCCCTCACTATCTCCCTCATTATCTCCCTCACTATCTCCCTCACTATCTCCCTCATTATCTCCCTCACCATCTCCCTCACTATCTCCCTCACTAACTCCCTCATTATCTCCCTCACTATCTCCCTCATTATCTCCCTCACTATCTCCCTCACTATCTCCCTCACTATCTCCTACATTAACCCCCACTAACCCCCATTTCAATAGTTTATTGTCCAGTGGAGCTAGAATTCCTATTCGTGTTTTTGTCTCTAATGAAAGTGGGTATTACTTGGACATTTCTATGTACAAGGAGGTAGTGGATGAAAGCAATGGAGAGGTTAGTGGTGGGCTTTAAGGTATGGGGTTTGGGGTAGGGTATTGGAGTGTAGGGTATGATAGTTTAGGGTAGTGTATGGGGGTCTAGACAGTGTATGGGGTAGAGTAGAGTGTGGGACATGGGGTATAGGGTAGCGAATAGAATAGGGTAGGGTCTACTTAGTGTACAAGGAAGTAAATCACAGAATAGAGTATTAATTATAAAGTATACTTAATATAAAAAAACTAGAGTTCAACCTTTCTTCAGCCCAATCCTAATCCCCATAAGTTCCCCTCTCCCCTTCGCTTCCCCCCACTCTCCGCCACATAACCTCTCTCTCTCCCTCCTAACCCCTTTCACCCCTCTCCCCCCTCTCCCCTACCCCCTCTCACCCCTCTCTTCCTCCTAATCCCTCTCCCCCTACTAACCCCTCTCCCCCTACCCCCCTCTCACCCCTCTCCCGCCTCTCCCCCTCTCCCCCTACTAACCCCTATCCCCCCGCAGGTAAAGTTTGCCGCCTATGGGACTAAGCAGGGCTCACTACACAACAAATCTTCCAACACTCCGTATGTCACCAAGGACCACCTACAGTTGAAGAGATTCCAGGCCCAATCTCTGGGCACCACTTATGTTTACGACTTCCCCGAGATGATCCGACAGGTTGGGAAGACAACTGTACTATGGCCTAGTTGACGATATTCAACCCGAGAACTACCTTTACCTCTACCCCATAATCTATTACTACCCCTTAGAACCCCTTAGCACCCATTAATTCTCAAACTAAAATAATTTGAACTCCAAAACTATACTTCATCCCCCATTGAACCCTAATAACCCTACTCCTACACCTACAGGCTTTGCACCGGTGTTGGAAGGAGTTTTCGGACCGTCAAAAAATCTGCAACCCCAAACACACAATCGACATTCCCGCGAATAATTTACAATTCAGTGAACTCGTGCTCGACTCCAACGATCAATTGGAAGAAGTGACTAGAGTATCTGGCGAGAATCAGGTAATAAGTTAATAAGTTAATAAGTTAATAAGTTAATAAGTTAATAAGTTAATAAGTTAATAAGTGAATATATTAATAAGTTAATAAGTTAATAAGTTAATAAGTTAATAAGTTAATAAGTTAATAAGTTAATAAGTTAATAAGTTAATAAGTTAATAAGTTAATAAGTTAATAAGTTAATAAGTGAATATATTAATAAGTTAATAAGTTAATAAGTTAATAAGTTAATAAGTTAATAAGTTAATAAGTTAATAAGTTAATAAGTTAATAAGTTAATAAGTTAATAAGTTAATAAGTTAATAAGTTAATAAGTTAATAAGTTAATAAGTTAATAAGTTAATAAGTTAATAAGTTAATAAGTTAATAAGTTAATAAGTTAATAAGTTAATAAGTTAATAAGTTAATAAGTTAATAAGTTAATAAGTTAATAAGTTAATAAGTTAATAAGTTAATAAGTTAATAAGTTAATAAGTTAATAAGTTAATAAGTTAATAAGTTAATAAGTTAATAAGTTAATAAGTTAATAAGTTAATAAGTTAATAAGTTAATAAGTTAATAAGTTAATAAGTTAATAAGTTAATAAGTTAATAAGTTAATAAGTTAATAAGTTAATAAGTTAATAAGTTAATAAGTTAATAAGTTAATAAGTTAATAAGTTAATAAGTTAATAAGTTAATAAGTTAATAAGTTAATAAGTTAATAAGTTAATAAGTTAATAAGTTAATAAGTTAATAAGTTAATAAGTTAATAAGTTAATAAGTTAATAAGTTAATAAGTTAATAAGTTAATAAGTTAATAAGTTAATAAGTTAATAAGTTAATAAGTTAATAAGTTAATAAGTTAATAAGTTAATAAGTTAATAAGTTAATAAGTTAATAAGTTAATAAGTTAATAAGTTAATAAGTTAATAAGTTAATAAGTTAATAAGTTAATAAGTTAATAAGTTAATAAGTTAATAAGTTAATAAGTTAATAAGTTAATAAGTTAATAAGTTAATAAGTTAATAAGTTAATAAGTTAATAAGTTAATAAGTTAATAAGTTAATAAGTTAATAAGTTAATAAGTTAATAAGTTAATAAGTTAATAAGTTAATAAGTTAATAAGTTAATAAGTTAATAAGTTAATAAGTTAATAAGTTAATAAGTTAATAAGTTAATAAGTTAATAAGTTAATAAGTTAATAAGTTAATAAGTTAATAAGTTAATAAGTTAATAAGTTAATAAGTTAATAAGTTAATAAGTTAATAAGTTAATAAGTTAATAAGTTAATAAGTTAATAAGTTAATAAGTTAATAAGTTAATAAGTTAATAAGTTAATAAGTTAATAAGTTAATAAGTTAATAAGTTAATAAGTTAATAAGTTAATAAGTTAATAAGTTAATAAGTTAATAAGTTAATAAGTTAATAAGTTAATAAGTTAATAAGTTAATAAGTTAATAAGTTAATAAGTTAATAAGTTAATAAGTTAATAAGTTAATAAGTTAATAAGTTAATAAGTTAATAAGTTAATAAGTTAATAAGTTAATAAGTTAATAAGTTAATAAGTTAATAAGTTAATAAGTTAATAAGTTAATAAGTTAATAAGTTAATAAGTTAATAAGTTAATAAGTTAATAAGTTAATAAGTTAATAAGTTAATAAGTTAATAAGTTAATAAGTTAATAAGTTAATAAGTTAATAAGTTAATAAGTTAATAAGTTAATAAGTTAATAAGTTAATAAGTTAATAAGTTAATAAGTTAATAAGTTAATAAGTTAATAAGTTAATAAGTTAATAAGTTAATAAGTTAATAAGTTAATAAGTTAATAAGTTAATAAGTTAATAAGTTAATAAGTTAATAAGTTAATAAGTTAATAAGTTAATAAGTTAATAAGTTAATAAGTTAATAAGTTAATAAGTTAATAAGTTAATAAGTTAATAAGTTAATAAGTTAATAAGTTAATAAGTTAATAAGTTAATAAGTTAATAAGTTAATAAGTTAATAAGTTAATAAGTTAATAAGTTAATAAGTTAATAAGTTAATAAGTTAATAAGTTAATAAGTTAATAAGTTAATAAGTTAATAAGTTAATAAGTTAATAAGTTAATAAGTTAATAAGTTAATAAGTTAATAAGTTAATAAGTTAATAAGTTAATAAGTTAATAAGTTAATAAGTTAATAAGTTAATAAGTTAATAAGTTAATAAGTTAATAAGTTAATAAGTTAATAAGTTAATAAGTTAATAAGTTAATAAGTTAATAAGTTAATAAGTTAATAAGTTAATAAGTTAATAAGTTAATAAGTTAATAAGTTAATAAGTTAATAAGTTAATAAGTTAATAAGTTAATAAGTTAATAAGTTAATAAGTTAATAAGTTAATAAGTTAATAAGTTAATAAGTTAATAAGTTAATAAGTTAATAAGTTAATAAGTTAATAAGTTAATAAGTTAATAAGTTAATAAGTTAATAAGTTAATAAGTTAATAAGTTAATAAGTTAATAAGTTAATAAGTTAATAAGTTAATAAGTTAATAAGTTAATAAGTTAATAAGTTAATAAGTTAATAAGTTAATAAGTTAATAAGTTAATAAGTTAATAAGTTAATAAGTTAATAAGTTAATAAGTTAATAAGTTAATAAGTTAATAAGTTAATAAGTTAATAAGTTAATAAGTTAATAAGTTAATAAGTTAATAAGTTAATAAGTTAATAAGTTAATAAGTTAATAAGTTAATAAGTTAATAAGTTAATAAGTTAATAAGTTAATAAGTTAATAAGTTAATAAGTTAATAAGTTAATAAGTTAATAAGTTAATAAGTTAATAAGTTAATAAGTTAATAAGTTAATAAGTTAATAAGTTAATAAGTTAATAAGTTAATAAGTTAATAGGTTAATAAGTTAATAAGTTAATAAGTTAATAAGTTAATAAGTTAATAGGTTAATAGGTTAATAGGTTAATAGGTTAATAGGTTAATAAGTTAATAAGTTAATAAGTTAATAAGTTAATAAGTTAATAAGTTAATATATTAATGAGTTAATGAGTTAATGAGTTAATGAGTTAATGAGTTAATGAGTTAATGAGTTAATGAGTTAATGAGTTAATAAGTTAATAAGTTAATAAGTTAATAAGATAAGATAGCTTTATCTTTACATCACTTCACTGCTCGTCAGATTGGAATGGTGGCGTGGAAGATGTTAATGAAGACACCAGAGTTTCCCGAAGGTCGTGAATGCATTGTTATCGCTAATGATATCACCTTCACCATCGGGTCATTCGGTCCCAGAGAAGATATTCTCTTCAAGGTTACCTTTGCAACAACGTTCACATCTTTGTTCATTCCATTGTTCCTTGTCCATTTATCATGCAATTGTTTAATCAAATGAAATCAATTTTTATTGAAAGAATATTAAAATAATATAATTTATTATTAATAATTTTAGAAATATTATTTATACTCTATTCACTATATTGCATACACACCACACCACACCACACACACCAACCACACCACACACACACCACACACACACCACACCACATGCACCACACCAATTCATACATACTTCTTACCCTCCTTTAGAAAGCCAGCGAGCTCTCTCGTCAACTAGGTTTACCTCGCCTCTACTTAAGTGCAAACTCTGGAGCACGAATGGGGCTAGCAGATGAAATCAAACATCTGTTTAATGTGGCATGGCAAGATAACCAAAACCCTGACAAGGTTTGTCTGACTTCTTATCTCTTCTTATCTCTCTCTCTTATCCATTTCTATATCTCTCTTCTATCTCTATCTCTCTCTTCTTATATCTTCTTATATCTCTCTATCTCTCTCTTCTTATCTCTTCTCCCTCTATCTCTCTTTCTTCTTATCCCTTCTCTATCCCTCTTCTTATCTCTTTCTCTATATCACTTCATTTTCTTTCCATCTCACAAACTCCTTTCTTACATTTTCAATCTTTCCGCCGCAAATTTTCTCGTCCTTTATTATTTCTCTCACTTTTCTCGTGAATCATTTTCTGCCCGGCGACTTATTCAACCCCCCCCCATCTTATTCAACCCCCCCCCAACTTATTCAACCCCCATCTTATTCAACCCCCCACCACCCATCTTCTTCGACGTCCTTTTCCCCGCAAATAACCCGACACGCCGCCTACAGGGCTTCAAGTACTTGTATCTGACCCCCGAGGACTACCAGAAGGTGTCGTCGTTGAACTCGGTGAACTGCGAACTCATCGAAGACGAAGGTCAAAGTCGTTATCGCATCGTTGACATCATCGGTGAGAAAGATGGCATCGGAGTCGAGAGTTTGTCGGGCAGCGGAATGATCGCCGGAGAGACTGCCCACGCTTACAATGAAGTGGTCACCATTAGTCTGGTCAGTGGTCAGTGGTCAGTGGTCAGTGGTCAGTGGACGGGGTCAGGGACGGGGCTCGGCGGAGAGACAGCCCACGCTTACAATGAAGTGGTCACCATTAGTCTGGTCAGTGGTCAGTGGTCAGTGGTCAGTGGTCAGTGGACGGGGTCAGGGACGGGGCTCGGCGGAGAGACAGCCCACGCTTACAATGAAGTGGTCACCATTAGTCTGGTCAGTGGTCAGTGGTCAGTGGTCAGTGGTCAGTGGACGGGGTCGGGTCGGGGTCAGGAACGGGGCTCGGCGGAGAGACTGCCCACGCTTACAATGAAGTGGTCACCATTAGTCTGGTCAGTGGTCAGTGGTCAGTGGTCAGTGGTCGGGGTCAGGGACGGGGCTCGGCGGAGAGACTGCCCACGCTTACAATGAAGTGGTCACCATTAGTCTGGTCAGTGGTCAGTGGTCAGTGGTCAGTGGTCAGTGTACGGGGTCGGGGTCAGGAACGGGGCTCGGCGGAGAGACAGCCCACGCTTACAATGAAGTGGTCACCATTAGTCTGGTCAGTGGTCAGTGGTCAGTGGTCAGTGGTCAGTGGTCAGTGGACGGGGTCAGGAACGGGGCTCGGCGGAGAGACTGCCCACGCTTACAATGAAGTGGTCACCATTAGTCTGGTCAGTGGTCAGTGGTCAGTGGTCAGTGGTCAGTGTACGGGGTCGGGGTCAGGAACGGGGCTCGGCGGAGAGACAGCCCACGCTTACAATGAAGTGGTCACCATTAGTCTGGTCAGTGGTCAGTGGTCAGTGGTCAGTGGTCAGTGGTCAGTGGACGGGGTCAGGAACGGGGCTCGGCGGAGAGACTGCCCACGCTTACAATGAAGTGGTCACCATTAGTCTGGTCAGTGGTCAGTGGTCAGTGGTCAGTGGTCAGTGGTCAGTGGACGGGGTCAGGAACGGGGCTCGGCGGAGAGACTGCCCACGCTTACAATGAAGTGGTCACCATTAGTCTGGTCAGTGGTCAGTGGTCAGTGGTCAGTGGTCAGTGGACGGGGTCAGGGACGGGGCTCGGCGGAGAGACCGCCCACGCTTACAATGAAGTGGTCACCATTAGTCTGGTCAGTGGTCAGTGGTCAGTGGACGGGGTCGGGGTCAGGAACGGGGCTCGGCGGAGAGACTGCCCACGCTTACAATGAAGTGGTCACCATTAGTCTGGTCAGTGGTCAGTGGTCAGTGGTCAGTGGTCAGTGGTCAGTGGACGGGGTCGGGGTCAGGAACGGGGCTCGGCGGAGAGACTGCCCACGCTTACAATGAAGTGGTCACCATTAGTCTGGTCAGTGGTCAGTGGTCAGTGGTCAGTGGTCAGTGGTCGGGGGCGGGGTCAGGGACGGGGCTCGGCGGAGAGACCGCCCACGCTTACAATGAAGTGGTCACCATTAGTCTGGTCAGTGGTCAGTGGTCAGTGGTCAGTGGACGGGGTCAGGGACGGGGCTCGGCGGAGAGACTGCCCACGCTTACAATGAAGTGGTCACCATTAGTCTGGTCAGTAGTCAGTGGTCGGGGGCGGGGTCAGGGACGGGGCTCGGCGGAGTAGAGCGTAATAAGGTCGGAGGTCGGCGGAGTAGAGCGTAATAAGGTCGGGGCTAGGCGGAGTCGAGCGTAATAAGGTCGGAGGTCGGCGGAGTAGAGGGTAATTCTGACTAGGTCGACGGTGTGGCTGCGCATTCCTATAACTATGTGCCGGTCAAGAGAAGCAGGGAAGGTAGCGTCGGTGTAATAGTGGGAAGTGAATGTTGGTCAATATTTAGTTGGAGTTTGATATCTTTTTATGTTGGAAAGTAAAATGAAAAAATCTAAATTACATTTTATATATTACGCAAAAGTTTCGTCCGGATAATGATGAACCCTATTGAACCCTGTTGAACCCTTTTGAACCCTTTTGAACCCTTTTGAACCCTTTTGAACCCTGTTGAACCCTTTTGAACAGGTGACCTGTAGAGCTGTAGGAATTGGAGCTTATCTTGTACGTCTAGGTCAAAGGGTTGTACAAGTTGAAAACTCTCATATAATCCTCACTGGAGCCATGGCACTTAATAAGGTTACTCTTCTTGGATTTAACAATCTCCCTTAGCAATCTCCCTTAGCAACTAAACTTATTACTAAACTCTTTAAATAACCGTCCTAGTCTATAGCACACCACACCATACCACACAACCATTCCACACCTCTACACACCTCTCCACACCACACCTCACCACACCACACCACCAAACCTACACACTCCACACCACACAACCATTCCACAGCTCTCCACACCACACCACTCTATTCTAGTATATACCACTAACCCTTTTCCTTATCTCTCCTCTAAACAGTCATTCTATAACCCCACCCGTCTCTCACTCATTCCCAAACACCAGGTGTTGGGTTGCGAGTCTAATACCCCGTTGTCTAATACCCCAACCCCCTTCTAACCCCCTTCTAACCCCATTCTAACCCCCCTTCTAACCCCATTCTAACCCCCTTATAACCCCCTTCTAACCCCCTTCTAATCCCCTTCTAACCCCATTCTAACCCCCTTCTAACCCCATTCTTACCCCCTTCCCTCCATCAAACTCAATTTAACGTATCCATAAAACCTTGACCAGGTGTTGGGTCGTGAGGTCTACACCTCAAACAATCAACTTGGCGGCATCGAGATTATGCACAATAACGGAGTTTCGCATGCAGTTGTCAGCGACGACTACGAAGGTGTCTATTGCATGCTCACCTGGCTGTCCTACATCCCCAAGGTTACCCCCGTAAACCCCGGATAAGTTTATTGCCCCCCCGTCTATAAATATACTTCGTCTGATAATGTCAATATTACTACGTTTCACTTGGTTGACTATATTGACCTCTGAACTATATTGACCTTATAATACTATTGACCCCGTGTCACGTCTAACATTTAATATCCCAAGAAACTCTCTTCGAGGTTTTTTGTTGGAATTTGTTTTAGCAAAAGTGAAAATATATTTCATTTGCATTAAAAAATATATTGTCGATTTTTTATTTAAATTATTTTATAAGATTGTATAATAATTACATCATCTGGTTACTCGAGTTGTTACATCATCTGGTTACTCGAGTTGTTACATCATCTGGTTACACGAGTTGTTACATCATCTGGTTACATGAGTTGTTACATCATCTGTTTGAGAATCTGAACATTTTCATAAACACAGTTTTTCGAATCTTAAACCATTGGAATATTTCATTTTCAGTTTTATTTTAACTTCCATCGTTACGATAAATTTCACTCGCTCCCCAGCACCACGACGGACCTTTGCCGATACGTCTGCCCCTAGTCGACCCGGTGGAGCGCGACGTCACCTACAAACCCGTGCGAGGCCCATACGATCCCCGCCACATGCTGAAGGGCTGCAAAGGACCCGAAGGCGAATGGTTGACCGGTTTCTTTGACCGCGGCAGTTTCTCAGAGATTATGTCGAATTGGGCCCGCACCGTTATCTCCGGTAGAGCTCGGTTTGTAGTCCAATTGACCACTTTAATGAGATAACTCCACTTTAATGAGATAACACCACTTTAATGAGATAACACCACTTTAATGAGATAACTCCACTTTAATGAGATAACTCCACTTTAATGAGATAACTCCACTTTAATGAGATAACTCCACTTTAATGAGATAACTCCACTTTAATGAGATAACTCCACTTTAATGAGATAACAACACTTTAATGAGATAACTCCACTTTAATGAGATAACTCCACTTTAATGAGATAACAACACTTTAATGAGATAACAACACTTTAATGAGATAACACCACTTTAATGAGATAACACCACTTTAATGAGATAACCCCGCTTTAATGAGATAAATCCACTTTAATGACAATCGTAGATTTTTTATAATAATGTATTTTTAATAATTCTATTATAAAACTTGTTTGATTTTTTGATTTTTTTTTAAAAATTGAATCCATTGAATGCAATTTATTAACAATTAAAGATTTAATCAATTTTTATAATTAATAATTATTTATTATAACCAATAAATTTAATATAAAATATATTAATGAAACTTTTATTATTAAAATAAAACTTTGAATCTATAATTGTCTTTTTTTTATCTTTGATCTATGTGTCATTCATTCCCAATAACTCAGACTCGGAGGTATCCCCATGGGTGTTATCGCCGTGGAAACGAGGTCAATAGAGGTCGTGATCCCGGCAGACCCTGCCAACCTAGACTCCGACGCAAAGGTATAATAATAATATGTTATCTCTCTTAAACCTTTACACCCTTCATACCCTACCCACATCTCTTAGCCCTTACACCCTTCATACCCTACCCCCACACCTCTCTTAGCCCTTCATACCCTTCATACCCTACCCCACACCTCTCTTAGCCCTTACACCCTTCATACCCTACCCCACACCTCTCTTAGCCCTTACACCCTTCATACCCTACCCCCACATCTCTCTTAAACCTTTACACCCTACCCCACACCTCTCTTAGCCCTTCATACCCTTCATACCCTACCCCACACCTCTCTTAGCCCTTCATACCCTTCATACCCTACCCCACACCTCTCTTAGCCCTTCATACCCTTCATACCCTACCCCCACACCTCTCTTAGCCCTTACACCCTTCATACCCTACCCCACACCTCTCTTAGCCCTTCATACCTTTCATACCCTACCCCACACCTCTCTTAGCCCTTCATACCCTTCATACCCTACCCCACACCTCTCTTAGCCCTTCATACCCTTCATACCCTACCCCACACCTCTCTTAGCCCTTCATACCCTTCATACCCTACCCCACACCTCACTTAACCCTTCATACCCTACCCCACACCTCACTTAGCCCTTCATACCCTTCATACCCTACCCCTACATCTCTTAGCCCTTCATACCCTTCATACCCTACCCCACACCTCTCTTAGCCCTTCATACCCTACCCCACACCTCTCTTAGCCCTTACACCCTTCATACCCTACCCCACACCTCTCTTAGCCCTTACACCCTTCATACCCTACCCCCACATCTCTCTTAAACCTTTACACCCTACCCCACACCTCTCTTAGCCCTTACACCCTTCATACCCTACCCCACACCTCTCTTAGCCCTTACACCCTTCATACCCTACCCCCACATCTCTCTTAAACCTTTACACCCTTCATACCCTAACCCACACCTCTCATAGCCCTTACACCCTTCATACCCTACCCCACACCTCTCTTAGCCCTTCATACCCTACCCCACACCTCTCTTAGCCCTTCATACCCTACCCCACACCTCTCTTAGCCCTTCATACCCTACCCCACACCTCTCTTAGCCCTTCATACCCTACCTCACACCTCTGTTAACCAACAAGACGACACCAAATACTCCAATGAGATTTTGCGAACTAGGATTCTGCGTAAATCTCACTCTATTACACTCCTCCCGCCTTAAACCCCGGCCACTTCCTCGCCCCACTGCAACGACACCCCACTGCAACGGCACCCCACTTCGCCTAGACATTCCAACAAGCCGGTCAAGTGTGGTACCCGGATTCTGCTTACAAAACTTCACAATCGATTTCGGACTTCAACCGAGAACAACTTCCTCTTTTCATATTTGCCAACTGGAGAGGTTTCTCTGGGGGCAAAAAAGGTTTTTTAACATCGGATCTACTTAAAAACTACCCACTAAACACTAGCTGCACACCCCACTAAACACCCTACTACACACTCACTACACACTCACTACACACTCCACTACACACCCCACTACACACCCTACTACACACTCACTACACACTCACTACACACTCCACTACACACCCCACTATATACCCCACTACATACCCAACTAAACACCCTACTACACACTCACTACACACCCCACTATATACCCCACTACATACCCAACTAAACACCCTACTACACACTCACTACACACCCACTACAAACCCCACCACTCACACAATACCCCACTACTCACCTCATCATTGAAATTTCATCCAACCAAACTCTAATTTCCATTACCACTCGCTACTCCACCAAACCCCCCTAGCCCACCCCACTAACCCTACCGCGTCTCTTATCCCCACTCCCCCCACGCTGCCCCCCACTTCAGACATGTACGACCAGATCTTGAAGTTTGGTTCTTACATCGTCGATAAATTGGCTGAATACAAACAGCCCGTCATGATTTACATTCCACCGTATGCGGAGTTGAGGGGCGGGGCTTGGGTGGTGCTCGACGAGAAGATCAACCCCGACCACATGGAGATGTACGCCGACCCCGACTCCAGGTCAGCGGGGCGTGGCGTCGATTACTATCGTTGCAAAATAATAATGTATCGGAAAACCTGAGAATTTTCTAATCCCATAACAATAACAATAACTATAACTATAACTATAACTATAACAATAACAATAACTATGACAATAACAATAATAAATATAAATTTATAATCTTTAGGGGAGGAGTTTTGGAGCCGGCCGGAACCGTTGAGATCAAGTACAGATACAAAGATCTCAGCAAAACCATGCACCGACTGGATCCTAAATGTGCAGAGTTGAAAGGTTTGCGATAAAATGACGACAACAATGACAATATTAACAATAGCAACAATGCCTACGTTAACAATAGTAACAATAGTAAAAACAATGCCTACATTAACAATAGTAACAATAGTAAAAACAATGCCTACGTTAACAATAGTAACAATAGTAAAAACAATGCCTACGTTAACAATAGTAACAATAGTAACAACAATGCCTACGTTAACAATAGTAACAATAGTAAAAACAATGCCTACGTTAACAATAGTAACAATAGTAAAAACAATGCCTACGTTAACAATAGTAACAATAGTAAAAACAATGCCTACGTTAACAATAGTAAAAACAATGCCTACGTTAACAATAGTAACAATAGCAACAATGCCTACGTTAACAATAGTAACAATAGTAAAAACAATGCCTACGTTAACAATAGTAACAATAGTAAAAACAATGCCTACGTTAACAATAGTAACAATAGTAAAAACAATGCCTACGTTAACAATAGTAACAATAGTAAAAACAATGCCTACGTTAACAATAGTAAAAACAATGCCTACGTTAACAATAGTAACAATAGCAACAATGCCTACGTTAACAATAGTAACAATAGTAAAAACAATGCCTACGTTAACAATAGTAACAATAGTAAAAACAATGCCTACGTTAACAATAGTAACAATAGTAAAAACAATGCCTACGTTAACAATAGTAACAATAGTAAAAACAATGCCTACGTTAACAATAGTAACAATAGCAACAATGCCTACGTTAACAATAGTAACAATAGCAACAATGCCTATATTAACAATAGTAACAATAGTAAAAACAATGCCTACGTTAACAATAGTAACAATAGTAAAAACAATGCCTACGTTAACAATAGTAACAATAGTAAAAACAATGTCTACGTTAACAATAGTAACAATAGTAAAAACAATGCCTACGTTAACAATAGTAACAATAGTAACAACAATGCCTACGTTAACAATAGTAACAATAGTAAAAACAATGCCTACGTTAACAATAGTAACAATAGTAAAAACAATGCCTACGTTAACAATAGTAACAATAGTAAAAACAATGCCTACATTAACAATAGTAACAATAGTAAAAACAATGCCTACGTTAACAATAGTAACAATAGTAAAAACAATGCCTACGTTAACAATAGTAACAATAGTAAAAACAATGCCTACATTAACAATAGTAACAATAGTAACAACAATGCCTACATTAACAATAGTAACAATAGTAAAAACAATGCCTACATTAACAATAGTAACAATAGTAAAAACAATGCTTACATTAACAATAGTAACAATAGTAAAAACAATGCCTACGTTAACAATAGTAACAATAGTAACAACAATGCCTACATTAACAATAGTAACAATAGTAAAAACAATGCCTACATTAACAATAGTAACAATAGTAAAAACAATGCTTACATTAACAATAGTAACAATAGTAAAAACAATGCCTACGTTAACAATAGTAACAATAGTAAAAACAATGCCTACATTAACAATAGTAACAATAGTAAAAACAATGCCTACATTAACAATAGTAACAATAGTAACAACAATGCCTACGTTAACAATAGTAACAATAGTAACAACAATGTCTACATTAACAATAGTAACAATAGTAAAAACAATGCCTACGTTAACAATAGTAACAATAGTAAAAACAATGCCTACGTTAACAATAGTAACAATAGTAAAAACAATGCCTACGTTAACAATAGTAACAATAGTAAAAACAATGCCTACATTAACAATAGTAACAATAGTAACAACAATGCCTACGTTAACAATAGTAACAATAGTAACAACAATGTCTACATTAACAATAGTAAAAACAATGCTTACATTAACAATAGTAACAATAGTAAAAACAATGCCTACGTTAACAATAGTAAAAACAATGCCTACGTTAACAATAGTAACAATAGTAAAAACAATGCCTACGTTAACAATAGTAACAATAGTAAAAACAATGCCTACGTTAACAATAGTAACAATAGTAAAAACAATGCCTACGTTAACAATAGTAACAATAGTAAAAACAATGCCTACGTTAACAATAGTAACAATAGTAAAAACAATGCCTACGTTAACAATAGTAACAATAGTAAAAACAATGCCTACATTAACAATAGTAACAATAGTAACAACAATGCCTACGTTAACAATAGTAACAATAGTAACAACAATGTCTACATTAACAATAGTAAAAACAATGCCTACGTTAACAATAGTAACAATAGTAAAAACAATGCCTACGTTAACAATAGTAACAATAGTAAAAACAATGCCTACGTTAACAATAGTAACAATAGTAAAAACAATGCCTACATTAACAATAGTAACAATAGTAACAACAATGCCTACGTTAACAATAGTAACAATAGTAAAAACAATGCCTACGTTAACAATAGTAACAATAGTAAAAACAATGCCTACGTTAACAATAGTAACAATAGTAAAAACAATGCTTACGTTAACAATAGTAACAATAGTAAAAACAATGCCTACGTTAACAATAGTAACAATAGTAAAAACAATGCCTACGTTAACAATAGTAACAATAGTAAAAACAATGCCTACATTAACAATAGTAACAATAGTAACAACAATGCCTACGTTAACAATAGTAACAATAGTAAAAACAATGCCTACGTTAACAATAGTAACAATAGTAAAAACAATGCCTACATTAACAATAGTAACAATAGTAAAAACAATGCCTACGTTAACAATAGTAACAATAGTAAAAACAATGCCTACATTAACAATAGTAACAATAGTAACAACAATGCCTACGTTAACAATAGTAACAATAGTAAAAACAATGCCTACGTTAACAATAGTAACAATAGTAAAAACAATGCCTACATTAACAATAGTAACAATAGTAACAACAATGCCTACGTTAACAATAGTAACAATAGTAACAACAATGTCTACATTAACAATAGTAAAAACAATGCCTACGTTAACAATAGTAACAATAGTAAAAACAATGCCTACGTTAACAATAGTAACAATAGTAAAAACAATGCCTACGTTAACAATAGTAACAATAGTAAAAACAATGCCTACATTAACAATAGTAACAATAGTAACAACAATGCCTACGTTAACAATAGTAACAATAGTAAAAACAATGCCTACGTTAACAATAGTAACAATAGTAAAAACAATGCCTACGTTAACAATAGTAACAATAGTAAAAACAATGCCTACATTAACAATAGTAACAATAGTAAAAACAATGCTTACATTAACAATAGTAACAATAGTAAAAACAATGCCTACGTTAACAATAGTAACAATAGTAAAAACAATGCTTACGTTAACAATAGTAACAATAGTAAAAACAATGCCTACATTAACAATAGTAACAATAGTAAAAACAATGCCTACATTAACAATAGTAACAATAGTAAAAACAATGCCTACGTTAACAATAGTAACAATAGTAAAAACAATGCCTACGTTAACAATAGTAACAATAGTAAAAACAATGCCTACGTTAACAATAGTAACAATAGTAAAAACAATGTCTACGTTAACAATAGTAACAATAGTAAAAACAATGCCTACGTTAACAATAGTAACAATAGTAAAAACAATGCCTACGTTAACAATAGTAACAATAGTAAAAACAATGCCTACGTTAACAATAGTAACAATAGTAAAAACAATGCCTAAGTTAACAATAGTAACAATAGTAAAAACAATGCCTACGTTAACAATAGTAACAATAGTAAAAACAATGCCTACGTTAACAATAGTAACAATAGTAAAAACAATGCCTACGTTAACAATAGTAACAATAGTAAAAACAATGCCTACGTTAACAATAGTAACAATAGTAAAAACAATGCCTACGTTAACAATAGTAACAATAGTAAAAACAATGCCTACGTTAACAATAGTAACAATAGTAAAAACAATGCCTACGTTAACAATAGTAACAATAGTAAAAACAATGCCTACGTTAACAATAGTAACAATAGTAAAAACAATGCCTACGTTAACAATAGTAACAATAGTAAAAACAATGCCTACGTTAACAATAGTAACAATAGTAAAAACAATGTCTACGTTAACAATAGTAACAATAGTAAAAACAATGCCTACGTTAACAATAGTAACAATAGTAAAAACAATGCCTACGTTAACAATAGTAACAATAGTAAAAACAATGCCTACGTTAACAATAGTAACAATAGTAAAAACAATGCCTAAGTTAACAATAGTAACAATAGTAAAAACAATGCCTACGTTAACAATAGTAACAATAGTAAAAACAATGCCTACGTTAACAATAGTAACAATAGTAAAAACAATGCCTACGTTAACAATAGTAACAATAGTAAAAACAATGCCTACGTTAACAATAGTAACAATAGTAAAAACAATGCCTACGTTAACAATAGTAACAATAGTAAAAACAATGCCTACGTTAACAATAGTAACAATAGTAAAAACAATGCTTACGTTAACAATAGTAACAATAGTAAAAACAATGCCTACGTTAACAATAGTAACAATAGTAAAAACAATGCCTACGTTAACAATAGTAACAATAGTAAAAACAATGCCTACGTTAACAATAGTAACAATAGTAAAAACAATGCCTACGTTAACAATAGTAACAATAGTAAAAACAATGCCTACATTAACAATAGTAACAATAGTAAAAACAATGCTTACATTAACAATAGTAACAATAGTAAAAACAATGCCTACGTTAACAATAGTAACAATAGTAAAAACAATGCTTACGTTAACAATAGTAACAATAGTAAAAACAATGCCTACATTAACAATAGTAACAATAGTAAAAACAATGCTTACGTTAACAATAGTAACAATAGTAAAAACAATGCCTACATTAACAATAGTAACAATAGTAAAAACAATGCCTACATTAACAATAGTAACAATAGTAAAAACAATGCCTACATTAACAATAGTAACAATAGTAAAAACAATGCTTACATTAACAATAGTAACAATAGTAAAAACAATGCCTACGTTAACAATAGTAACAATAGTAAAAACAATGCCTACGTTAACAATAGTAAAAACAATGCCTACGTTAACAATAGTAACAATAGTAAAAACAATGCCTACATTAACAATAGTAACAATAGTAAAAACAATGCCTACGTTAACAATAGTAAAAACAATGCTTACGTTAACAATAGTAACAATAGTAAAAACAATGCCTACATTAACAATAGTAACAATAGTAAAAACAATGCCTACATTAACAATAGTAACAATAGTAAAAACAATGCCTACGTTAACAATAGTAAAAACAATGCCTACGTTAACAATAGTAACAATAGTAAAAACAATGCTTACGTTAACAATAGTAACAATAGTAAAAACAATGCCTACATTAACAATAGTAACAATAGTAAAAACAATGCCTACGTTAACAATAGTAACAATAGTAACAACAATGCCTACGTTAACAATAGTAACAATAGTAACAACAATGCCTATGTTAACAATAGTAACAATAGTAAAAACAATGCCTACGTTAACAATAGTAACAATAGTAACAACAATGCCTACGTTAACAATAGCAACAATAGTAAAAACAATGCCTACGTTAACAATAGTAAAAACAATGCCTACGTTAACAATAGTAACAATAGTAAAAACAATGCCTACATTAACAATAGTAACAATAGTAAAAACAATGCCTACGTTAACAATAGTAACAATAGTAAAAACAATGCCTACGTTAACAATAGTAACAATAGTAAAAACAATGCCTACGTTAACAATAGTAACAATAGTAAAAACAATGCCTACGTTAACAATAGTAACAATAGTAAAAACAATGCCTACGTTAACAATAGTAACAATAGTAACAATGCCTACGTTAACAATAGTAACAATAGTAAAAACAATGCCTACGTTAACAATAGTAACAATAGTAAAAACAATGCCTACGTTAACAATAGTAACAATAGTAAAAACAATGCCTACATTAACAATAGTAACAATAGTAAAAACAATGCCTACGTTAACAATAGTAACAATAGTAACAACAATGCCTACATTAACAATAGTAACAATAGTAAAAACAATGCCTACGTTAACAATAGTAACAATAGTAAAAACAATGCCTACGTTAACAATAGTAACAATAGTAACAACAATGCCTACGTTAACAATAGTAACAATAGTAACAACAATGCCTACGTTAACAATAGTAACAATAGTAAAAACAATGCCTACGTTAACAATAGTAACAATAGTAAAAACAATGCCTACGTTAACAATAGTAACAATAGTAAAAACAATGCCTACGTTAACAATAGTAACAATAGTAAAAACAATGCCTACGTTAACAATAGTAACAATAGTAAAAACAATGCCTACGTTAACAATAGTAACAATAGTAACAACAATGCCTACATTAACAATAGTAACAATAGTAAAAACAATGCCTACGTTAACAATAGTAACAATAGTAACAACAATGCCTACGTTAACAATAGTAACAATAGTAAAAACAATGCCTACGTTAACAATAGTAACAATAGTAAAAACAATGCCTACGTTAACAATAGTAACAATAGTAAAAACAATGCCTACATTAACAATAGTAAAAACAATGCTTACATTAACAATAGTAACAATAGTAACAACAATGCCTACATTAACAATAGTAACAATAGTAAAAACAATGCCTACGTTAACAATAGTAACAATAGTAACAACAATGCCTACGTTAACAATAGTAACAATAGTAACAACAATGCCTACGTTAACAATAGTAACAATAGTAAAAACAATGCCTACGTTAACAATAGTAACAATAGTAAAAACAATGCCTACATTAACAATAGTAAAAACAATGCTTACATTAACAATAGTAACAATAGTAACAACAATGCCTACATTAACAATAGTAACAATAGTAAAAACAATGCCTACGTTAACAATAGTAACAATAGTAACAACAATGCCTACGTTAACAATAGTAACAATAGTAACAACAATGCCTACGTTAACAATAGTAACAATAGTAACAACAATGCCTACGTTAACAATAGTAACAATAGTAAAAACAATGCCTACATTAACAATAGTAACAATAGTAAAAACAATGCCTACGTTAACAATAGTAACAATAGTAAAAACAATGCCTACGTTAACAATAGCAACAATAGTAAAAACAATGCCTACGTTAACAATAGTAACAATAGTAAAAACAATGCCTACGTTAACAATAGTAACAATAGTAAAAACAATGCCTACGTTAACAATAGTAACAATAGTAACAACAATGCCTACATTAACAATAGTAACAATAGTAAAAACAATGCCTACATTAACAATAGTAACAATAGTAAAAACAATGCCTACGTTAACAATAGTAACAATAGTAAAAACAATGCCTACGTTAACAATAGTAACAATAGTAAAAACAATGCCTACGTTAACAATAGTAACAATAGTAAAAACAATGCCTACATTAACAATAGTAACAATAGTAAAAACAATGCCTACGTTAACAATAGTAACAATAGTAACAACAATGCCTACATTAACAATAGTAACAATAGTAAAAACAATGCCTACGTTAACAATAGTAACAATGCCTACATTAACAATAGTAACAATAGTAACAACAATGCCTACGTTAACAATAGTAACAATAGTAAAAACAATGCCTACGTTAACAATAGTAACAATAGTAAAAACAATGCCTACGTTAACAATAGTAACAATAGTAAAAACAATGCCTACGTTAACAATAGTAACAATAGTAACAATGCCTACATTAACAATAGTAACAATAGTAACAACAATGCCTACGTTAACAATAGTAACAATAGTAAAAACAATGCCTACGTTAACAATAGTAACAATAGTAAAAACAATGCCTACGTTAACAATAGTAACAATAGTAAAAACAATGCCTACGTTAACAATAGTAACAATAGTAAAAACAATGCCTACGTTAACAATAGTAACAATAGTAACAATGCCTACATTAACAATAGTAACAATAGTAACAACAATGCCTACGTTAACAATAGTAACAATAGTAAAAACAATGCCTACGTTAACAATAGTAACAATAGTAAAAACAATGCCTACGTTAACAATAGTAACAATAGTAAAAACAATGCCTACGTTAACAATAGTAACAATAGTAACAATGCCTACGTTAACAATAGTAACAATAGTAAAAACAATGCCTACGTTAACAATAGTAACAATAGTAAAAACAATGCCTACGTTAACAATAGTAACAATAGTAAAAACAATGCCTACGTTAACAATAGTAACAATAGTAACAATGCCTACGTTAACAATAGTAACAATAGTAAAAACAATGCCTACGTTAACAATAGTAACAATAGTAAAAACAATGCCTACGTTAACAATAGTAACAATAGTAAAAACAATGCCTACGTTAACAATAGTAAAAACAATGCCTACGTTAACAATAGCAACAATAGTAAAAACAATGCCTACGTTAACAATAGTAACAATAGTAAAAACAATGCCTACGTTAACAATAGTAACAATAGTAAAAACAATGCCTACGTTAACAATAGTAACAATAGTAAAAACAATGTCTACGTTAACAATAGTAACAATAGTAAAAACAATGCCTACATTAACAATAGTAACAATAGTAAAAACAATGCCTACGTTAACAATAGTAACAATAGTAAAAACAATGCCTACGTTAACAATAGTAACAATAGTAAAAACAATGCCTACATTAACAATAGTAACAATAGTAAAAACAATGCCTACGTTAACAATAGTAACAATAGTAAAAACAATGCCTACATTAACAATAGTAACAATAGTAAAAACAATGCCTACATTAACAATAGTAAAAACAATGCCTACGTTAACAATAGTAACAATAGTAAAAACAATGCCTACGTTAACAATAGTAACAATAGTAAAAACAATGTCTACGTTAACAATAGTAACAATAGTAAAAACAATGCCTACGTTAACAATAGCAACAATAGTAAAAACAATGCCTACGTTAACAATAGCAACAATAGTAAAAACAATGCCTACGTTAACAATAGTAACAATAGTAAAAACAATGCCTACGTTAACAATAGTAACAATAGTAAAAACAATGCCTACATTAACAATAGTAACAATAGTAAAAACAATGCCTACGTTAACAATAGTAACAATAGTAACAACAATGTCTACATTAACAATAGTAACAATAGTAAAAACAATGCCTACGTTAACAATAGTAACAATAGTAAAAACAATGCCTACATTAACAATAGTAACAATAGTAAAAACAATGCCTACATTAACAATAGTAACAATAGTAACAACAATGCCTACGTTAACAATAGTAACAATAGTAAAAACAATGCCTACGTTAACAATAGTAACAATAGTAAAAACAATGCCTACGTTAACAATAGTAACAATAGTAAAAACAATGCCTACGTTAACAATAGTAACAATAGTAAAAACAATGCCTACGTTAACAATAGTAACAATAGTAAAAACAATGCCTACATTAACAATAGTAACAATAGTAAAAACAATGCCTACGTTAACAATAGTAACAATAGTAAAAACAATGCCTACGTTAACAATAGTAACAATAGTAACAACAATGCCTACATTAACAATAGTAACAATAGTAAAAACAATGCCTACGTTAACAATAGTAACAATAGTAACAACAATGCCTACGTTAACAATAGTAACAATAGTAAAAACAATGCCTACGTTAACAATAGTAACAATAGTAAAAACAATGTCTACGTTAACAATAGTAACAATAGTAAAAACAATGCCTACGTTAACAATAGCAACAATAGTAAAAACAATGCCTACGTTAACAATAGCAACAATAGTAAAAACAATGCCTACGTTAACAATAGTAACAATAGTAAAAACAATGCCTACATTAACAATAGTAACAATAGTAAAAACAATGTCTACGTTAACAATAGTAACAATAGTAAAAACAATGTCTACGTTAACAATAGTAACAATAGTAAAAACAATGCCTACGTTAACAATAGTAACAATAGTAAAAACAATGTCTACGTTAACAATAGTAACAATAGTAAAAACAATGCCTACGTTAACAATAGTAACAATAGCAACAATGCCTACGTTAACAATAGTAACAATGGTAAAAACAATGCCTACGTTAACAATAGTAACAATAGTAAAAACAATGCCTACGTTAACAATAGTAACAATAGTAAAAACAATGCCTACGTTAACAATAGTAACAATAGTAAAAACAATGCCTACGTTAACAATAGTAACAATGGTAAAAACAATGCCTACGTTAACAATAGTAACAATAGTAAAAACAATGCCTACGTTAACAATAGTAACAATAGTAAAAACAATGCCTACGTTAACAATAGTAACAATGGTAAAAACAATGCCTACGTTAACAATAGTAACAATAGTAAAAACAATGCCTACGTTAACAATAGTAACAATAGTAACAACAATGCCTACGTTAACAATAGTAACAATAGTAAAAACAATGCCTACGTTAACAATAGTAACAATAGTAAAAACAATGCCTACATTAACAATAGTAACAATAGTAAAAACAATGCCTACGTTAACAATAGTAACAATAGTAAAAACAATGCCTACGTTAACAATAGTAACAATAGTAAAAACAATGCCTACGTTAACAATAGTAACAATAGTAAAAACAATGCATACGTTAACAATAGTAACAATAGTAAAAACAATGCCTACGTTAACAATAGTAACAATGGTAAAAACAATGCCTACGTTAACAATAGTAACAATAGTAAAAACAATGCCTACGTTAACAATAGTAACAATAGTAAAAACAATGCATACGTTAACAATAGTAACAATAGTAAAAACAATGCCTACGTTAACAATAGTAACAATAGTAAAAACAATGCCTACGTTAACAATAGTAACAATAGTAAAAACAATGCCTACGTTAACAATAGTAACAATAGTAACAACAATGCATACGTTAACAATAGTAACAATAGTAAAAACAATGCCTACGTTAACAATAGTAAAAACAATGCCTACATTAACAATAGTAACAATAGTAAAAACAATGCCTACGTTAACAATAGTAACAATAGTAAAAACAATGCCTACGTTAACAATAGTAAAAACAATGCCTACATTAACAATAGTAACAATAGTAAAAACAATGCCTACGTTAACAATAGTAACAATAGTAAAAACAATGCCTACGTTAACAATAGTAACAATAGTAAAAACAATGCCTACGTTAACAATAGTAACAATAGTAACAACAATGCCTACGTTAACAATAGTAACAATAGTAAAAACAATGCCTACGTTAACAATAGTAAAAACAATGCCTACGTTAACAATAGTAACAATAGTAAAAACAATGCCTACGTTAACAATAGTAACAATAGTAAAAACAATGCCTACGTTAACAATATTAACAATAGTAACAATGCCTACGTT
>OZ038318.1:9313911-9323588 GCA_964035775.1 Osedax frankpressi
CTCGGACACTTCTTTAATTTGACGATTTATTGCTGCAGCATCGAGCATGAAGATAATAGCCCTATTATTTGAGATGGAAATAGAGATATTATAGAAACATATCGATAATGAATATTATTATATTTAATTTATTACAATTCTACATTAAAAATAATCAGTTAAAATGTATTTATTGTTAATATATATGTTAAAATAATATGTGATTTATTTGAATAAACATTAAATGTAAATGTAATCCATAACATTACATAACATTAACAATTTTATAACTCAAAGTAAATGAATATAAAGTGCACATAAAAATAAATCTGAGTACAAAATACGAAATATTGTTTATATTAGATAACAATTCAGAAATATCTGCCGGTGATAATTAGTAATTGCATATTTACCTTGCATTCCTCTTGTATTTGTCGAGAAGTTGCAGCTTCAGAGCCGGAATGTCAATCAAACGCAGATTCGTATCCTAGGTAATGGTGGTGCAATAGCATGAGCCAATATCCTATTTAAATGCAGAAATTGCGAAGATCAAAGGTCGATATTTATACAATGGAAACTTTTAATGGGGAAACATTCTCGCTGATGGAAGTTTGATAGGCTTTGAATAATTCTCCATAAATAATCTGAAAAATATGAATACTTTAAATAATTTAAAAAAATAAAATTATTATATTACATTCAAAATTAATAAATGAATATCAAACTTTACTAATAATCAATGATTATAGATATTTATATGTTAAATAAGCACAATATATGATATAAAATGATAGAAATGACTCTTAATGGTAATATATTTTAAAACCTTGCTGAACATTAGAGTTTTACCAGCATCGGAGATTCCCATCAAGAGGACGTCATGTCCTTTAGTTAGGCGACTTCTTATCCACAATAGAAGTACTAAGATGTTTAATTGTTAAAATTGCATAATGATAAGTGTAGTATAATAAAGTAGAAATACATATATTAAATAAATTATAGATAGGAGATTAGTATATCTATAGAAAACTCTTTATAAAGATAATTTTGTTATTAATTATTACTTAAATATAAATATTAATTTAAATAAAAATGAGAGCATATTGTGTGATTGAAGTAACTGCAGTATTATTTTAACATAATACATTTTATAATACACTCGTCATCAATTGTTTATGAATGGCCTCATTTTAATATCAATATTCAAACTATAATTTATAATAATATAAAATAGTATTGATGTGTGAGTAGGATGATACAGTACCATATGATCAAGATATAAAGTGAATTAGTTTAATCTACAAATTTCTCAATATATTTAGCTGAAATGTATGTTGTAATATATACGGTGTAATCGTTAATAAAAGAACCCGAGATATTGAAGAGATAAAATACTAAGTTATACAATACGATAAAAATGTTAATGTAAAAATTAACCGTCGAATAATTTATTTTTCAATACTATATGTAATATTTACTAAATTATTATGGTACACAAAAACCTATGGCATCACTATTAAATTTGCATGGGAATGAATTCAATAATACATTCAATTACTAAATATATGTATTATTCTTCCTCTCGATTCACTATTGATATATTATCGGTAGATTATAAACAATATATCAATGTATATATATTGATAGTTATTATAAAATTAAATAAATAGTATTGATTTAAATAGGATATATATCTCACGCACTTACCAATCGAGTAATTAAATCTCATGTATTCGTTATACTCACTATACATGTATATATAATACAATTTATATTAATATACAGATACATCATAAATGAGATATTGTATCAAAGAAAAATATAATTAAATCACATTTTACGGTATAGTTTTTAAAATTAATTAATAACATGATATAACCTATATTATTACTTATAAAAATAATGCTATCATACATATTAATTTTAATCATTGTCACGCATATAATTTGTAATCAACTCAGATAAATTAATATATTTTGGAACACTGCGTATTGTATTATATATGAACGTTTTACATTTCATCAACTAATTTCATCCTCCTATTTAATATTGTAAATTAAATAATCGGATACCTTTTCTATTATAATTAAATGTCAATATAGTCTGTAAATTACAGAATTAATATAATATAGTATATACTATACTATATTTTTATACTATACTAAGTTAATAACTAACATATTATTAATAAAGATAATGCAGATACTACAATTATTTTTATATCAGTTGGTCCATCAAATGTTAGGAGTTCTTTAACTGCAGCGTCGTCCATATTTAAATACAATTACGTATTTATATAAAATAATTTACAATCGGCCAGCTGTCAATTTTTAAATATAACTTCAATAACAATAGAGTATTAACCAAGAATATCAAAATAAAGTAATAAGATTACAGTAGTAGATTTAATTTATCTAATGTCTCATAAAATATTTAATTTTGCAACATAAATTATGTAACGCATATATAAATATATATCTATAAATGTTAAAGAACATGAACTATAGTTCGACAATTAAGTTGGATAAATATAATCGTAACATTGTATCCAAGATTACCAAGATTTTAATCTTGGGTATATACCTAACTTAATTTAATAAGTCAATTATAGATTATTAAATAATAAATTTTTATTCAAATCAAGCATCATTCAAATAACTAGAATGATATATATATATATATATATATATATATATATTTATATATACTGCTTTAATTACTAGAATGATGCTTGAAAAGTAGACAAGTTAATTATTTGGTCATTTATTTTTACATAACTGGTTTATTAAATTAGTTCATGTATATAGTATGTATATAAATACTATGTTATATTTAGGTTTATACAACTTAATTGTATATCTACACTAGTGTATGTACATTGTACACTAAAGATATTTGTGGTTTGTTAATTTAAAAAATAAAACCTATATCTTTTAAAAACAAGTTCTATACTCAATTATAAATATAATATTAGTAATTTGTAGGAGATCAATAATTAAAAATTAAACACCATCGAGAGTCAATTTAAGTTTCACGTATTATTAGCATGTGTATATTATTCATTCTCTTAATTCTGAGTTATTGCTATTATTATTAATTGTTATATTTGTTTAATATACATGAACATATTAAAACCCAAAGGTTGCCACGGTAAATTAATAAGTATAATTTTGTATTAGCAATTGTTTATTTTCTCTAGATATATTGAATACAGTAATGTAATATTATCGAAATATATCTAGTTACATTGTGCATGAACATAACATTGTATCGTTTCAAAATGTAAAGATAATCTTTATTAACATATGTTCCTAGTCCGACTGTTACAACTACTCGCGTACTTGCCGAGTACTCCACAAGTGCGCCGAGGGTATTATTTGTTTTCCGATACACAAACAAACATATACTTAAAGCACGACCTACCTATTTCTTTAGTTCTGCTACAACCCAATGATAAACTAAGCTCTCACTAACCAACTGTAAACTATTCTAAAGTTTGAACTATTGGTGCTATTCAGCGGATATATAAAATGTAATAACACTAGTCCACTATGCTTTAAGTATTTTCTGTTGCTAACAAAAGTTATAATATTAAAAGGTGTTAATATTATCAAATTTCCAAGTTAAATTTTCGTTGATCCATATTTAATTATCAAATCAACAATTATCGAATAATATTTATTTAGATAGTTTTCTATAAAAATCAATACCCGGTAGGTAAATAAAAATAAGTAAAAAAGGTATTGATCTAGTGGTTTCGAATGAGATTAGGGTACTGCGTGTTTGATAACGGATGCGGGATAGCTGAGAATATGCTGAGAATGGCCGCAATTTACAATTTCGATGTACGATTATTAAATTAAAAGCCGGCTTTTCAATTTCGCGACTCCTCGACGATGACTAGATATCGAAGAAGGTGTTGGAAGAAGGAGATGCCGGGGATGTTACGTAACGTATTACATAACTAATGATGTCATATTGCTGTGTCTATAACGTAACGTTGTATCGTCGTGTCTATTGCGTGAATAATGAGGTTATTGCATGGTGTATATTGCGTGAATAATGAGGTCATCGCATGTTGTCTATTGCGTGAATAATGAGGTCATCGCATGTTGTCTATTGCATGAACAATGAGGTCATCGCATGTTGTCTATTGCATGAATAATGAGGTCATCGCATGTTGTCTATTACATGAATAATGAGATCATCGCGACGTATCTATTACATGAACAATGAGGTCATCACGTGGTATCTATTGCATGAACAATGAGGTCATCGCGTGGTATCTATTGAGTTGCGCAGAAGTTCATATTGTCTGCGATGTGGGCCGCGTAACTACCGGCGAATTGTTGACGCAGTTCGTTGATTTCGACGGTCAAGAGACGCGTACGTTTCAGCCTTTGGCGCATCGACGACCCTAAGAACAATGATTTGAAGTTAAAATAACATTCGACAATCGTTACCGACGGTTTATTGACCGGTATGGTCTTATAATCCTATCGGCAACCGATTTTGGGATGTTCTATATATTTCAGTAGTAATTTCATTGTTAATATTTGGCGACGATACAAATAAATGTATCGTAATTAAATTATTTAGTTACAACGAATTATTGTATTCAAAACACATATTTTAATACATAGCTTTTATAAATATTATATTCAAATGTGAAAGAATTCAAATATATCTATTTTTTAATAATCAATATTTATCAAAGATAATAAAATTATTTATACAATATTTTTGATATAAAAAAATACTTGTTTTTTCGGCCGTATTAGTTTGCATATATTTGGATATAGAAAAGATAGGTGACCATGTATTTTAGTAATCTTTTTCATAGAATATCAAATAATTTCCGATTAAATTTAAATATAACAAATACATTTTAAAAATGGTTATAAATATAATTAATTTACAATTATTTTATTATTCCATTACACTTTTTCAAGAAACATTTGCTACGATTAACATAAGATCCGCGAAAACAACAATTATATTTAATCATATTGTTATAAAAATGAAAACAAGTTTAATATTCATCTAAAACAATTGAAGTTATTTTTAGTTTAAAGAAATATTCACCTCGTAATTTTATAAAATAGAATACAGTTTGTTAGAAAATATTCATTTATCTGCCATATATATATATATATACATATATATATGAATATATACATATATATATATATATATATATATATACATATATATATGAATATATATATATATATATTAGTATATATATATATATATGTATATATATATATTCAATATCACTCACAATGATAACATATATTTTATAAGATAAAATTTAGCTTAAATATTATCACATTAATTCCTTTGAAAGAGTAATTGCATCATACATTTAAAATGTAACAATCGCAACATACATTGTATTATAATGTTTTTACATAACTTTGGATAGTTTTGATGTAACGTAAATGAAGTAGATATTTAAAGGAATTTATGAATTCGACAAGGATCCTATGACTCATGATTAGTGTAGTTCTGACCGCTATTCAAATCTTACCGTTTTTAACGTCTATTTCGTCCCAATCGATTTCTATAAAATCAGAGGATTTGAATGATTTACAATGTTTCGCTTTATTGCTTTACGGTTAGTTTGCTAGGGAAGTATATCTCCATGAATAAGATTAGAATTATTTATTACATTACATCGGCGTTAGGTAATCAGCATCTCAGATGCCGACCACAGATAGCTGATGATGTCATAATTGTGTAACGATTTATAGGAAATTAGATTTTTTTCGCTAAGATTAATTTCAATATTGATTTCACTTTTGTTTGTAGAAGAAACCCGATAATTTATCTACAAAGTGGAAACCGAGTGGAGTTGGAAGGACAAACCGTGAGAGGAGAGCAGAGGAGAAACATCGACCTCCTCTCTATTAATGGCGTTCTTGCATTGGGCGATCAGTTCCGCCAGGGTACTAGTGGGGCAAACAATGTTTTATGGGGTTTGGAATGTGGTGCTAGCTTGGAAAACAGTGGTTTGTGGGTGTGTTTATAGCGGTTGAGATGTCGGCGCGGATTAATAGGGTAAGCGATGAATTGATGTGAAGAGGGGACAATGGTGAGATTATAGGTTGGTAGGAGAGCTTCAGGTGTTCTAGCGACGGTTCTAACAGCATGGTTATGATTGATATGAAAAGGTGGATCTATAGATATAGGTCAGAGGTCGGCGTACAGCTGCAGTAATGCATTTTATCATGGAGGTTAAATGATATTTGGGGGGGAGGGGGGGAGGGCAGAAGGTTGGAGCAGCCAATATTCACCGTATTGCCGAGTACAATTCCTTCTCGATGCTGTAACGCATTCCTCGTTCCTCGTTGGTCTCGAGGTCGACTTCGCAGATCTGAATCGAGGTCAAGAATCAAGTTTAAAGGAAAAACAAACCCAAACCCTAACGTGCGAAAAGCAGGTCTTATAAAAGTAGTTTTAGAATAAATATTCTAACAAAAATCATTCAGGCACGATTAAAACACAAACTACCCGAATTGTATTAAATATGTATTTAAATATTAAATATGTAATTAAATATAAAATATGTAATTAAATATTAAATATGTATTTAAATATTAAATATGTATTTAAATATTAAATATGTATTTAAATATTAAAAATGTATTTAAATATTAAATATGTATTTAAATATTAAAAATAATTATATATATTGTATTCAATTAAAATTGAATACGTATTTAATATATAATTTATTCAATCTAAATTTCATTTGAACAAAATCATAACTTTTTGCACTTTGGCCTTATTAAGTTTTATTAAATTGTTCCTTAGCATCTAGTGGGTAACAATATTTCAACTCTAAGAAAAGCGTATTGAGCCTCGATAACTTTGAAACCTTTAATTTCTTCAGGGTTTCAAGGTGCTGATCGAGTAGGGACTGATTTTCTGACTGTAACTGTTTAGGTTGAAAAATGGGTGTTAATGTAAATAATAATTAGAGCTTGAGAATGGAGCTGGAGTGGGGCTAGGGATGTAGTGATGGGAGTGGGGTTAGGGATGCGGTAATGGGAGTGGGGCTAGTGATGCGGTGATGGGAGTGGGGCTAGTGATGTAGTGAATGGAGTGGGGCTAGTGATGCAGTGATGGGAGTGGGGCTAGTGATGAGGTGATGGGAGTGGGGCTAGTGATGCAGTGACTGGAGTGGGGCTAGGGATGAGGTGATGGTAGTGGGGCTAGTGATGAGGTGATTGAAGTGGTACTAATCTGGAGTATTCACTCCACGGTCCGTTCGCACAACGGGGTTTTAAGTGGGCGTAGTTTTAACCTGTCGTAGTCTACAATCCATGTTCTGTTCACGCCTCACCGCATCCTCTAGGCCCAGTCTTAACGAGGCGTTTACCTCGGCTTCCTTCTTCAGCGAATCTCTCAAATGCTGACATTCGGAGTTTGTACGTTTCAGACGAGCCTGCAGACCTTCAGCACACTAACGGGGGTAAAGTGGGGGTAAAGTGGGGGTGAAGTGGGGGTGAAGAGGGAGTGAAGTGGGGGTGAAGTGGGGGTGAAGTGGGGGTGAAGAGGGAGTTAAGTGGGGGTGAAGTGAGGGTGAAGAGGGAGTGAAGAGGGAGTGAAGTGGGGGTGAAGTGGGGGTGAAGAGGGAGTGAAGAGGGAGTGAAGTGGGGGTGAAGTGGGGGTGAAGAGGGAGTGAAGAGGGAGTGAAGTAGAGGTGAAGTAGAGGTGAAGTGGGGGTGAAGTGGGGGTAAAGTGGGGGTGAAGTGGGGGTGAAGTGGGGGTGAAGTGGGGGTGAAGTGGGGGTGAAGTGGGGGTGAAGTGGGGGTGAAGTGGGGGTGAAGTGGGGGTGAAGTGGGGGTGAAGTGGGGGTGAAGTGGGGGTAAAGTGGGGGTAAAGTGGGGGTGAAGTAGGGGTAAAGTGGGGGTGAAGTGGGGGTGAAGTGGGGGTGAAGCGGGGGTGAAGCGGGGGTGAAGCGGGGGTGAAGCGGGGGTGAAGCGGGGGTGAAGCGGGGGTGAAGTGGGGGTGAAGTGGGGTGAAGTGGGGCTGCGGGATGTGAATATAGTGACATTGTTGGTAGGTAGGAGCCATTAGACCGAAAGTAGAACCTTTTTGGACAGCTCGCGATCCGACATCAAAGTTCGAGCTTTGTGTTGCCAATCTTCAAGTCCTCCCGACCATTGTTCTTCTCCGCTGCCGATTGGGGACGAGGGCGAGACGGCACAGCGTTGTAGCTCCCCCTAGTGAACAAAGCAATTGGTTGGTATTGTTACGTTTCATTATCACTCTTGCCTCAGTTCGACTTGATAATGAAATTTTCTCTAAAACCAAATAAATCACTTTAAAATATATAAAAACCACGAATTAATATTTATATTAATTATTAACTAAAATTATATTAATTATTAGTTAATATTTATATTAATTATATTCTTATTAACGAGCTATAAGAGTACATCAAAGTCATAGGGATGAGTATTGTTTTGGAAACTTATTTTAAATGAGTGACCTTCAAGTAAGACATTAAAGATAATAGATTAAAATGATAATTATGACTGAAATTGTAAGCAAAATACCTGAATTAAAAACCATTAAATTATCAATAATAGAAAATATTAATAATTATTGAGCTATTAAATTCAAATAGAACATTAAACACAATTCTATAAATTGTTTCTGCGATAAAATTTAATTTGGTCCAGAATTTATAAACTTAAATAAAAAATTTGCAACCAAAACACTTTCTCTCAAACCTCCAACTTCGAGATTGTCTGTTCTTTACCGAATACTTGCGCGGCTTTGAGGTCGAGCTCTAGTTTAATTGCGACCCTCGCAGCTTCGGAAGAGTTCAGTTCAGCCTCCAAATGATCGATTTCCTGTCGCTCGGATTCGCTGTCGATTTTATGGCGATTCAAGCGAGAACTAATAAAGGTTCAAAGTTCGAAAACACCGTTATATAATCAATGAAATTTTATAAACCGATGTGATCAATGATAATCAAATCAATTGACTATAAAACACTGTTCAGTTATAACTAACAAACGAATATGTCTTGTGCAAATATTAAATTAATAAATATTGTAAAGTATAAGTTTATAGTATTTGTATAACACTCTGTATATATTAGTAAAGTATATATAGATAGTTAGTATAACTATATAACTTACTATAATATAATTTATTACCCAGAAAATAACTAACTAATTATGCGGAGATCTGTTAGACATGTTATTACATTTTCTATTTTTATATTGCTGTATTTCATCATCCGCTTGTTTTATCTGCGTACAATAATGTTAAGTTAGTGTATATATATATATATATATGTAATTATATATATATATATATATATATATATATATATATATATATGTATATATATATATATATATATATATATATATTGTAAAGGAGAAGGATAACATTATATAAAAAATGTGAAATTTACCAAATTTTTTAAATCTAGAATTTCCGTTCGCATTCCGTCAATTTGTCTTTCTTTAATTTCTTTCATCGCAAGATAATCGAGTTCTCTTTTCCTAGATAGCGAATAATTCAAATAACATGTGAATAAATAACTTTCAAATGTTTAGTAAATCTTTACTATTCTGTGGCTTAGTAATTCTATTCCTTACCTTAGTTGCTTCTCGAGGTGATCGTATTTTAAGGCTGGCGATTCCTTGATTTTATCTTTTAGATTGATG
>OZ038318.1:9323788-9363788 GCA_964035775.1 Osedax frankpressi
GGGCTTAATTCATAACTAGAACTTTACTAAATTATAAAAAGTATACTACGTATTTTAATATTAATCTTATTAGAGTATATATATATATATATATATATATATATATATATATATAGTAATTATAATTAATATACATTTTTTAGCATTTTGTGAATGAATAATCTTAAACTTTGTCATATAACTTGATATATTTAAATAACTGTATAACTATTATATAATATATAATATAATACATTTAAGAATAGAAAAACAAATGTTTGAGTAGTAACTAGTAATTGATTTGTATCAAATTACATATATTATTAGTAATAATATATGTAATTTTTAGTGTAATTCATTATGTTTTGTTTACTATTAATTTATTAATAGTATCGTATGGTATCTCATATCCTAATACAAATTACCAGGGCGATAAATGAATACATATAATAAAAATTAAATGATATATAATATAATATAAAATCAATGTAATACAAATAAATATAAACATATAAATAATTATTAAAAAACAAAATACAAAATTAATTCTTCGATCCCCTATAAGACAGTAATAGACAATACAATATAATCATGAGTAATTATTATATAAATATTCAAAATATTAATGGAAATATCTATGCATTTATATGTTATTGCACAATATAAAATATAGTAATATTACTATCGATATTCCCTTATGAATAGATTTCCATGCAAAATAATACTAATATATCTGCGACCATACATAATATATATACCATATATATACCATATATATACCATATATATACCATATATATATATATATATATATATATATATATATAATATAATATAATCATTTAAAATATATATCATTTGTATAAAAAGTATTTAAATGAATCTGTTTCAAATTTCGATATTAAAAAAATTATTGTGATTATAATAAATATATATTTAATTATTTAAAATTATGACATGTTATATCATTTATATCATTATGGAGACGGCATATAGTCATACAAAAATAAATGATATTGTATACTCTTCATTTTAAAATGACTACCATACTGTTGTATATAGCTGCACACATCAAATGCATATGTGTATGTGTAGGTGTGTGTGTGTGTGTACGCATATGACATATGTCAGACGCATATACACACACGTACGCAACGCCTTGGCGTTACCGTTCACATAACCGCACGCGTTTTTACAATAGACCAAATGTCCTACTCAGACGATGGATTCGTTATAAAATATAGCCGCGAAACGAACCTGAATATTTGTCAATTCCACTTGACCTTGACCTTCACACAGATGATCGTTGCTTTAATGTGAACTGCAATAACGGCATTTGTAAATTTATCCGAGGAATACCAGGAGAATATTGTTTGTGTGAAAATGGTTTTTACGGGGAAATGTGCAAAAGTAACACATGGATGTTAGATGGAAATATAGGTTATAGTACATATTATGCTATATATATATATAAACTGTAGCATATATGTACCCTATAGAGTATACTATACCCTATATAATATAATGTACCTTTTAGAGTATAAAGTACTATATATAATATAATACACTCTGTAAATTATAATGTCCCAATAGAGTATAATGTACCCAATAGAGTATAATGTACCCAATAGAGTATAATGTACCTACTAGGGTATACTGTACCCAATAGAGTATAATGTACCCAATAGAGTATAATGTACCCAATAGAGTATAATGTACCTACTAGGGTATACTGTACCCAATAGAGTATAATGTACCCAATAGAGTATAATGTACCCAATAGAGTATAATGTACCTACTAGGGTATAATGCACCCAATAGAGTATAATGTACCCAATAGAGTATAATGTACCCAATAGAGTATAATGTACCTACTAGGGTATACTGTACCCAATAGAGTATAATGTACCCAATAGAGTATAATGTACCCAATAGAGTATAATGTACCTACTAGGGTATAATGCACCCAATAGAGTATAATGTACCCAATAGAGTATAATGTACCCAATAGAGTATAATGTACCTACTAGGGTATACTGTACCCAATAGAGTATAATGCACCCAATAGAGTATAATGTACCCAATAGAGTATAATGTACCCAATAGAGTATAATGTACCTACTAGGGTATACTGTACCCAATAGAGTATAATGTACCCAATAGAGTATAATGTACCCAATAGAGTATAATGTACCTACTAGGGTATACTGTACCCAATAGAGTATAATGTACCCAATAGAGTATAATGTACCCAATAGAGTATAATGTACCTACTAGGGTATACTGTACCCAATAGAGTATAATGTACCCAATAGAGTATACTGTACCCAATAGAGTATAATGTACCCAATAGAGTATAATGTACCCAATAGAGTATAATGTACCTACTAGGGTATACTGTACCCAATAGAGTATAATGTACCTACTAGGGTATACTGTACCCAATAGAGTATAATGTACCTACTAGGGTATAATGCACCCAATAGAGTATAATGTACCCAATAGAGTATAATGTACCCAATAGAGTATAATGTACCCAATAGAGTATAATGTACCCAATAGAGTATAATGTACCCAATAGAGTATAATGTACCCAATAGAGTATAATGTACCCAATAGAGTATAATGTACCCAATAGAGTATAATGTACCCAATAGAGTATAATGTACCCAATAGAGTATAATGTACCCAATAGAGTATAATGTACCCAATAGAGTATAATGTACCCAATAGAGTATAATGTACCTACTAGGGTATACTGTACCCAATAGAGTATAATGCACCCAATAGAGTATAATGTACCCAATAGAGTATAATGTACCCAATAGAGTATAATGTACCTACTAGGGTATACTGTACCCAATAGAGTATAATGTACCCAATAGAGTATAATGTACCCAATAGAGTATAATGTACCTACTAGGGTATACTGTACCCAATAGAGTATAATGTACCCAATAGAGTATAATGTACCCAATAGAGTATAATGTACCTACTAGGGTATACTGTACCCAATAGAGTATAATGTACCCAATAGAGTATACTGTACCCAATAGAGTATAATGTACCCAATAGAGTATAATGTACCCAATAGAGTATAATGTACCTACTAGGGTATACTGTACCCAATAGAGTATAATGTACCTACTAGGGTATACTGTACCCAATAGAGTATAATGTACCTACTAGGGTATAATGCACCCAATAGAGTATAATGTACCCAATAGAGTATAATGTACCCAATAGAGTATAATGTACCCAATAGAGTATAATGTACCCAATAGAGTATAATGTACCCAATAGAGTATAATGTACCTACTAGGGTATAATGCACCCAATAGAGTATAATGTACCCAATAGAGTATAATGTACCCAATAGAGTATAATGTACCCAATAGAGTATAATTTACTAAAACAAATCGCTTTATAAACTATTTATGTTTATTCCGACTTTTGTTTCGTTTTTGATTTCTACGATTTCTATGATTTCTAAGATACAATGCAATACAATACAATACAATACAATACACGCGATACAATACAATACAATACAATACAATACAATACAATGCAATACAATACAATACAATACAATACAATACAATACAATACAATACACGCGATACAATACAATGCAATACAATACAATACAATACAATACAATACAATACAATACACGCGATACAATACAATACAATACAATACAATACAATACAATACAATACACGCGATACAATACAATGCAATACAATACAATACAATACAATACAATACAATACAATACACGCGATACAATACAATACAATACAATACAATACAATACAATGCAATACAATACAATACAATACAATACAATACAATACAATACAATACACGCGATACAATACAATGCAATACAATACAATACAATACAATACAATACAATACAATACACGCGATACAATACAATACAATACAATACAATACAATACAATACAATACAATATAATACAATACAATACAATACAATACAATACAATACAATACAATACAATACACGCGATACAATACAATACAATACAATACAATACAATACAATACAATACAATACAATACAATACAATACAATACAATACAATACAATACAATACAACACAATACACGCAATACAATACAATACACGCAATACAATACAATACAATACAATACAATACAATACAATACAATACAATACAATACACGCGATACAATACAATACAATACAATACAATACAATACAATACAATACAATGCAATACAATACAATACAATACAATACAATACAATACAATACACGCGATACAATACAATACAATACAATACAATACAATACAATACAATACAATACAATACAATACAATACAATACAATACAATACAATACAATACACGCAATACAATACAATACACGCAATACAATACAATACAATACAATACAATACAATACAATACAATACAATACAATACACGCAATACAATACAATACACGCAATACAATACAATACAATACAATACAATACAATACAATACACGCAATACAATACAATACACACAATACAATACAATACAATACACACAATACAATACAATACAATACAATACACGCAATACAATACAATACACGCAATACAATACAATACACGCAATACAATACAATACAATACAATACACACGATACAATACAATACACGCAATACAATACAATACAATACACGCAATACAATACAATACACACAATACAATACAATACAATACACACAATACAATACAATACAATACAATACACGCAATACAATACAATACACGCAATACAATACAATACACGCAATACAATACAATACACACAATACAATACAATACAATACACGCGATACAATACAATACACGCAATACAATACAATACAATACAATACAATACAATACAATACAATACAATACAATACAATACACGCAATACAATACAATACAATACACGCAATACAATACAATACACGCAATACAATACAATACAATACAATACAATACAATACAATACAATACAATACACGCAATACAATACAATACGCTCCCCCGTGTCATCGAGCTGAGGAAGGTGTACTTTCGTAAAGCACCAAATCAATTCCTATCTTATAGACTATATATTTCTTAAATGCCCGTTGTCTATGCACTCATGTGGTCAAGAATATCGTATTGTATTTGATTTAACAATCTAAGATGCAATCGGGTTACAATTAATTTGCGATATAGAAAACTTTAATGATATTTTCTTTTGTAAGTATATTAATAATATGGTATTAACTTAATATCATATAATCATTTATTCCGATTCATTAATATTTAGAAGAAGGTATGGATTATTCTCTCTGGATGACATTAATATCACAAAAACTGAAAGATAAAAAACTAAACCAATTAAAAATTCCAGGTTTGCAAGTTAACGTTATAAATAATATATATGATAATACTATATTATATATTATTTATAAAGTAATATTACTAATTAGAGAGACCCAAGATAATAATAATTAAACTTATATTTATTAATGTACTATATATATATATATATATATATATATATATATATATATATATATATATATACATATATATATATATATATATACATATATTTACGAGAATTTTATCAATCATAGAAAGCATCGCAGGCCATTTTATTTTTTGAATTATTTCTTTTAATTTCTTTATTAATGATATAGATAAGGATTTCAAAATTACATTACTGGGTTTTCTTTATTTTATATGGTTATGAATAAGTACTAATTTCTACGGGATTCACATAAAATAACATAAAATACATTTATATTAGGTTGTTATCCATCAAACAATCAAATAAATTAATTTTTTATATAATTTACTAATCAGTAAATTAAATAGAAATAAAGTAACGCTAACGTAATATCGCACACATACACACACTCACACATACACACACGCACACACTCACACACACATACGCACACTTATAACAATACATACGCTCAGATATATACCTACTCACATAAATACACGCTCGCATATAAATATTGTTGGCTTAAAAAATCCTACAACTATGAAATACAGAACATTATTTTAAAATACAAACATTACATACACAATATCCGAAATGAACTAACAGCGTCGTTCCAATGCTCAAACGACTGCTATTACTAATCTCAAAAACTAAATTGCAAATACTTCCTGTCCTTCCAGACTTCACTTTATAACTTTACACCTCAACAAATAATCACATCGTATTAGGATAGCTACTCAATACCTAGTACAACGATAAACCCCTACAAACCTCCGACCTTACTCTATTTAAACTTCCATCAATCTACTATAAAAAAATGGAATGAAAAGATGCAGTTATTTTTTAATATAAATGGAATCTAAAAGTACTCATTTTTACGAACCATTCACCGAGTATATTTAAGCGCAAGCGAAAAGTATACTGCTTCAGGTAGCATGCTCTAAGAGCATGCACTCGCTTTAATGTTATCCCAGGCACGACGAATTGCCCGCTCCCACTTTGAGCAATTGTATTTGAAATAGAAATACGCATTCAATTGTTTTTAGAAACATATAATATTATAAACTAATATAATTGACAATTAAATTAATATTCTACGCAGGTGCTGTTCATGCGTTTACGAAAGTTATGACGGATATTATTTTTGAAGATGACAGATTTAAGCAATACTTAACATATTACTATCACAGCATTGATTCAATAATGAAAAGTTCTATACGACAAAAAATTGAAAGTATGATTAAAGATTATATTGTGAAATTGCACGGACCCAAACAAAAACATACGGTTATATCATTATATAGTTATATAATTATATAAAACTTGAAGGGCGATGTATATCTGCTCTATTATATATTCTTACCAGTACTTAAATAGTTATTGTTTTGTTACAAACATTTATAGACATGCCAATAACGCATCAATTGAAGTGCTTTATAGCAATGTCTAATTTCAGAAATGTAGTGTTTATGAAAATATACAAAATTAAAAGAAATTGCAGAATTTTCACTTTGAATATTTTTCAATTATTGTTAAACTTAATTTCAAAGATTTTAATGATTATGTTATTGATTTCTTTTGTTATTATATTATCATGCCAGTATTCTAACAATATAAGAGGGTATTAATCAATCGTTCTGTTATCTGTAGATTACTCATTTTAAAAGCAAACCCATCATAAAGTTATATCGCTTATATGTGATCTTATGATTAATATAGCTTCAATGGGTCATCGATAATATAATTAATTTCTTATTCTATTGATACAGATTTGATGAATGATGTCTTATTGCAATCATATTACTATCATGTGAAGGACATGTGGTTCATTCATGTGTCACTCAATCCTTTTATGTTAAACTATATACTTCATCTGCACTAATAATGAAGTAATAACCACTACATCTGCATTAATAACTACACAATTTACATCAATAACTACTAAATTTACATCAATAACTACTAAATTTACACTAATAACTACACAATTTACATCAATAACTACTAAATTTACACTAATAACTACTAAATTTACACTAATAACTACACAATTTACACTAATAACTACTAAATTTACACTAATAACTACTAAATCTACATTAATAACTACTAAATCTACATTAATAACTACTAAATCTACATTAATAACTACTAAATCTACATTAATAACTACTAAATCTACATTAATAACTACTAAATTTACATCAATAACTACTAAATTTACATTAATAACTATTAAATTTACACTAATAACTACTAAATTTACACTAATAACTACTAAATTTACACTAATAACTACTAAATCTACATTAATTACTACTAAATCTACACTAATAACTACTAAATCTACATTAATAACTACTAAATTTACATTAATAACTACTAAATTTACATCAATAACTACTAAATCTACATTAATAACTACTAAATCTACATTAATAACTACTAAATTTACATTAATAACTACTAAATCTACATTAATAACTACTAAATCTACATTAATAACTACTAAATCTACATTAATAACTACTAAATCTCATTAATAATGACTAAATCTACACTAATAACTACTAAATCTACATAAATAACTACTAAATCTACATTAATTACTACTAAATCTACACTAATAACTACTAAATCTACATTAATAACTACTAAATTTACATTAATAACTACTAAATTTACATCAATAACTACTAAATCTACATTAATAACTACTAAATCTACATTAATAACTACTAAATTTACATTAATAACTACTAAATCTACATTAAAAACTACTAAATCTACATTAATAACTACTAAATCTACATTAATAATTACTAAATCAACATTAATAACTACTAAATCTACATTAATAACTACTAAATCTACACTAATAACTACTAAATCTCCATTAATAACTACTATATCTCCATTAATAACTACTATATCTACATCAATAACTACTAAATCTACATTAATAACTATTAAATCAACATTAAGAACTACTAAATCTACATTAATAACTACTAAATCTACACTAATAACTACTAAATCTCCATTGATAACTACTAAATTTACATCAATAACTACTAAATCTACATTAATAACTACTAAATCAACACTAATAACTACTAAATCTACATCAATAACTATTAAATCTACATTAATAACTACTAAATCAACATTAATAACTACTAAATCTACACTAATAACTACTAAATCTACACTAATTACTACTAAATCTACATCAATAACTACTAAATCTACATTAATAACTACTAAATCTACACTAATAACTACTAAATTTACATTAATAACTACTAAATCTCCATTAATAACTACTATATCTACATCAATAACTACTAAATCTACATTAATAACTACTAAATCTACACTAATTACTACTAAATCTACATTAATAACTATAAATCTACATCAATAACTACTAAATCTACATTAATAACTACTAAATCTACACTAATTACTACTAAATCTACATCAATAACTACTAAATCTACATTAATAACTACTAAATCTACATTAATAACTATAAATCTACATTAATAACTACTAAATCTACATTAATAACTACTAAATCAACATTAATAACTACTAAATCTACATTAATAACTACTAAATCTACACTAATAACTACTAAATTTACATCAATAACTATTAAATCAACATTAATAACTACTAAATCTACACTAATAACTACTAAATTTACATTGATAACTACTAAATTTACATAACTAAGTATAACTAAGTAAGATATTACATACACTAAGTACCAAGTATAACTAAGTAAGATATTACATACACTAAGTGCCAAGTATAACTAAGTAAGATATTACATACACTAAGTACCAAGTATAACTAAGTAAGATATTACATACACTAAGTACCAAGTATAACTAAGTAAGATATTACATACACTAAGTACCAAGTATAACTAAGTAAGATATTACATACACTAAGTGCCAAGTATAACTAAGTAAGATATTACATACACTAAGTACCAAGTATAATTAAGTAAGATATTACATACACTAAGTACCAAGTATAACTAAGTAAGATATTACATACACTAAGTGCCAAGTATAACTAAGTAAGATATTACATACACTAAGTACCAAGTATAACTAAGTAAGATATTACATACACTAAGTGCCAAGTATAACTAAGTAAGATATTACATACACTAAGTGCCAAGTATAACTAAGTAAGATATTACATACACTAAGTGCCAAGTATAACTAACTAAGATATTACATACACTAAGTGCCAAGTATAACTAAGTAAGATATTACATACACTAAGTGCCAAGTATAACTAAGATATTACATACACTAAGTACCAAGTATAACTAAGTAAGATATTACATACACTAAGTGCCAAGTATAACTAACTAAGATATTACATACACTAAGTGCCAAGTATAACTAAGTAAGATATTACATACACTAAGTACCAAGTATAACTAAGTAAGATATTACATACACTAAGTGCCAAGTATAACTAAGTAAGATATTACATACACTAAGTACCAAGTATAACTAAGTAAGATATTACATACACTAAGTGCCAAGTATAACTAAGTAAGATATTACATACACTAAGTGCCAAGTATAACTAAGTAAGATATTACATACACTAAGTACCAAGTATAACTAAGTAAGATATTACATACACTAAGTGCCAAGTATAACTAAGTAAGCTATTACATACACTAAGTGCCAAGTATAACTAAGTAAGATATTACATACACTAAGTACCAAGTATAAATAAGTAAGATATTACATACACTAAGTACCAAGTATAACTAAGTAAGATATTACATACACTAAGTACCAAGTATAACTAAGATATTACATACACTAAGTGCCAAGTATAACTAAGTAAGATATTACATACACTAAGTACCAAGTATAACTAAGATATTACATACACAAAGTACCAAGTATAACTAAGTATGATATTACATACACTAAGTACCAAGTATAACTAAGATATTACATACACTAAGTACCAAGTATAACTAAGTAAGATATTACATACACTAAGTGCCAAGTATAACTAAGTAAGATATTACATACACTAAGTACCAAGTATAACTAAGTATGATATTACATACACTAAGTACCAAGTATAACTAAGATATTACATACACAAAGTACCAAGTATAACTAAGTATGATATTACATACACTAAGTACCAAGTATAACTAAGATATTACATACACTAAGTACCAAGTATAACTAAGTAAGATATTACATACACTAAGTACCAAGTATAACTAAGTAAGATATTACATACACTAAGTGCCAAGTATAACTAAGTAAGATATTACATACACTAAGTACCAAGTATAACTAAGTAAGATATTACATACACTAAGTACCAAGTATAACTAAGTAAGATATTACATACACTAAGTGCCAAGTATAACTAAGTAAGATATTACATACACTAAGTACCAAGTATAACTAAGTAAGATATTACATACACTAAGTGCCAAGTATAACTAAGTAAGATATTACATACACTAAGTACCAAGTATAACTAAGTAAGATATTACATACACTAAGTACCAAGTATAACTAAGTAAGATATTACATACACTAAGTGCCAAGTATAACTAAGTAAGATATTACATACACTAAGTGCCAAGTATAACTAAGTAAGATATTACATACACTAAGTACCAAGTATAACTAACTAAGATATTACATACACTAAGTGCCAAGTATAACTAAGTAAGATATTACATACACTAAGTGCCAAGTATAACTAAGTAAGATATTACATACACTAAGTGCCAAGTATAACTAAGTAAGATATTACATACACTAAGTGCCAAGTATAACTAACTAAGATATTACATACACTAAGTACCAAGTATAACTAAGTAAGTTATTACATACACTAAGTGCCAAGTATAACTAACTAAGATATTACATACGCTAAGTGCCAAGTATAACTAAGTAAGATATTACATACACTAAGTACCAAGTATAACTAAGTAAGATATTACATACACTAAGTGCCAAGTATAACTAAGTAAGATATTACATACACTAAGTACCAAGTATAACTAAGTAAGATATTACATACACTAAGTGCCAAGTATAACTAAGATATTACATACACTAATTACCAAGTATAACTAAGTAAGATATTACATACACTAAGTGCCAAGTATAACTAAGTAAGATATTACATACACTAAGTACCAAGTATAACTAAGATATTACATACACTAAGTACCAAGTATAACTAAGTAAGATATTACATACACTAAGTACCAAGTATAACTAAGTAAGATATTACATACACTAAGTGCCAAGTATAACTAAGTAAGATATTACATACACTAAGTGCCAAGTATAACTAAGTAAGATATTACATACACTAAGTACCAAGTATAACTAAGTAAGATATTACATACACTAAGTGCCAAGTATAACTAAGTAAGATATTACATACACTAAGTACCAAGTATAACTAAGATATTACATACACTAAGTGCCAAGTATAACTAAGTAAGATATTACATACAATAAGTACCAAGTATAACTAAGATATTACATACACTAAGTGCCAAGTATAACTAAGTAAGATATTACATACACTAAGTACCAAGTATAACTAAGTAAGATATTACATACACTAAGTACCAAGTATAACTAAGTAAGATATTACATACACTAAGTACCAAGTATAACTAACTAAGATATTACATACACTAAGTACCAAGTATAACTAAGTAAGATATTACATACACTAAGTACCAAGTATAACTAAGTAAGATATTACATACACTAAGTACCAAGTATAACTAAGTAAGATATTACATACACTAAGTACCAAGTATAACTAAGATATTACATACACAAAGTACCAAGTATAACTAAGTATGATATTACATACACTAAGTACCAAGTATAACTAAGTAAGATATTACATACACTAAGTGCCAAGTATAACTAAGTAAGATATTACATACACTAAGTACCAAGTATAACTAAGTATGATATTACATACACTAAGTACCAAGTATAACTAAGATATTACATACACAAAGTACCAAGTATAACTAAGTATGATATTACATACACTAAGTACCAAGTATAACTAAGATATTACATACACTAAGTACCAAGTATAACTAAGTAAGATATTACATACACTAAGTACCAAGTATAACTAAGTAAGATATTACATACACTAAGTGCCAAGTATAACTAAGTAAGATATTACATACACTAAGTACCAAGTATAACTAAGTAAGATATTACATACACTAAGTACCAAGTATAACTAAGTAAGATATTACATACACTAAGTGCCAAGTATAACTAAGTAAGATATTACATACACTAAGTACCAAGTATAACTAAGTAAGATATTACATACACTAAGTACCAAGTATAACTAAGTAAGATATTACATACACTAAGTACCAAGTATAACTAAGTAAGATATTACATACACTAAGTACCAAGTATAACTAAGTAAGATATTACATACACTAAGTGCCAAGTATAACTAAGTAAGATATTACATACACTAAGTGCCAAGTATAACTAAGTAAGATATTACATACACTAAGTACCAAGTATAACTAAGTAAGATATTACATACACTAAGTGCCAAGTATAACTAAGTAAGATATTACATACACTAAGTACCAAGTATAACTAAGATATTACATACACTAAGTGCCAAGTATAACTAAGTAAGATATTACATACAATAAGTACCAAGTATAACTAAGATATTACATACACTAAGTGCCAAGTATAACTAAGTAAGATATTACATACACTAAGTACCAAGTATAACTAAGTAAGATATTACATACACTAAGTGCCAAGTATAACTAAGTAAGATATTACATACACTAAGTGCCAAGTATAACTAAGTAAGATATTACATACACTAAGTGCCAAGTATAACTAAGTAAGATATTACATACACTAAGTGCCAAGTATAACTAACTAAGATATTACATACACTAAGTGCCAAGTATAACTAAGTAAGATATTACATACACTAAGTGCCAAGTATAACTAAGTAAGATATTACATACACTAAGTACCAAGTATAACTAAGTAAGATATTACATACACTAAGTGCCAAGTATAACTAAGTAAGATATTACATACACTAAGTGCCAAGTATAACTAAGTAAGATATTACATACACTAAGTACCAAGTATAACTAAGATATTACATACACTAAGTGCCAAGTATAACTAACTAAGATATTACATACACTAAGTGCCAAGTATAACTAAGTAAGATATTACATACACTAAGTGCCAAGTATAACTAAGTAAGATATTACATACACTAAGTGCCAAGTATAACTAAGTAAGATATTACATACACTAAGTACCAAGTATAACTAAGTAAGATATTACATACACTAAGTGCCAAGTATAACTAAGTAAGATATTACATACACTAAGTGCCAAGTATAACTAAGTAAGATATTACATACACTAAGTGCCAAGTATAACTAAGTAAGATATTACATACACTAAGTGCCAAGTATAACTAAGTAAGATATTACATACACTAAGTACCAAGTATAACTAACTAAGATATTACATACACTAAGTGCCAAGTATAACTAAGTAAGATATTACATACACTAAGTGCCAAGTATAACTAAGTAAGATATTACATACACTAAGTGCCAAGTATAACTAAGTAAGATATTACATACACTAAGTGCCAAGTATAACTAAGATATTACATACACTAAGTGCCAAGTATAACTAAGTAAGATATTACATACACTAAGTGCCAAGTATAACTAAGTAAGATATTACATACACTAAGTGCCAAGTATAACTAAGTAAGATATTACATACACTAAGTACCAAGTATAACTAAGTAAGATATTACATACACTAAGTGCCAAGTATAACTAAGTAAGATATTACATACACTAAGTGCCAAGTATAACTAACTAAGATATTACATACACTAAGTGCCAAGTATAACTAAGTAAGATATTACATACACTAAGTACCAAGTATAACTAAGTAAGATATTACATACACTAAGTGCCAAGTATAACTAAGTAAGATATTACATACACTAAGTACCAAGTATAACTAAGTAAGATATTACATACACTAAGTGCCAAGTATAACTAAGATATTACATACACTAATTACCAAGTATAACTAAGTAAGATATTACATACACTAAGTGCCAAGTATAACTAAGTAAGATATTACATACACTAAGTGCCAAGTATAACTAAGTAAGATATTACATACACTAAGTGCCAAGTATAACTAAGTAAGATATTACATACACTAAGTACCAAGTATAACTAAGTAAGATATTACATACACTAAGTGCCAAGTATAACTAAATAAGCTATTACATACACTAAGTGCCAAGTATAACTAAGTAAGATATTACATACACTAAGTACCAAGTATAAATAAGTAAGATATTACATACACTAAGTACCAAGTATAACTAAGTAAGATATTACATACACTAAGTACCAAGTATAACTAAGATATTACATACACTAAGTGCCAAGTATAACTAAGTAAGATATTACATACACTAAGTACCAAGTATAACTAAGTAAGATATTACATACACTAAATACCAAGTATAACTAAGTAAGATATTACATACACTAAGTACCAAGTATAACTAAGTAAGATATTACATACACTAAGTGCCAAGTATAACTAAGTAAGATATTACATACACTAAGTGCCAAGTATAACTAAGATATTACATACACTAAGTACCAAGTATAACTAAGTATGATATTACATACACAAAGTACCAAGTATAACTAAGTATGATATTACATACACTAAGTACCAAGTATAACTAAGATATTACATACACTAAGTACCAAGTATAACTAAGTAAGATATTACATACACTAAGTGCCAAGTATAACTAAGTAAGATATTACATACACTAAGTACCAAGTATAACTAAGATATTACATACACTAAGTGCCAAGTATAACTAAGTAAGATATTACATACACTAAGTACCAAGTATAACTAAGTAAGATATTACATACACTAAGTGCCAAGTATAACTAAGTAAGATATTACATACACTAAGTGCCAAGTATAACTAAGTAAGATATTACATACACTAAGTACCAAGTATAACTAAGTAAGATATTACATACACTAAGTACCAAGTATAACTAAGTAAGATATTACATACACTAAGTACCAAGTATAACTAAGATATTACATACACAAAGTACCAAGTATAACTAAGTATGATATTACATACACTAAGTACCAAGTATAACTAAGTAAGATATTACATACACTAAGTGCAAAGTATAACTAAGTAAGATATTACATACACTAAGTACCAAGTATAACTAAGTATGATATTACATACACTAAGTACCAAGTATAACTAAGATATTACATACACAAAGTACCAAGTATAACTAAGTATGATATTACATACACTAAGTACCAAGTATAACTAAGATATTACATACACTAAGTACCAAGTATAACTAAGTAAGATATTACATACACTAAGTACCAAGTATAACTAAGTAAGATATTACATACACTAAGTGCCAAGTATAACTAAGTAAGATATTACATACACTAAGTACCAAGTATAACTAGGTAAGATATTACATACACTAAGTACCAAGTATAACTAAGTAAGATATTACATACACTAAGTGCCAAGTATAACTAAGTAAGATATTACATACACTAAGTACCAAGTATAACTAAGTAAGCTATTACATACACTAAGTACCAAGTATAACTAAGTAAGATATTACATACACTAAGTACCAAGTATAACTAAGTAAGATATTACATACACTAAGTACCAAGTATAACTAAGTAAGATATTACATACACTAAGTACCAAGTATAATTAAGTAAGATATTACATACACTAAGTACCAAGTATAACTAAGTAAGATATTACATACACTAAGTGCCAAGTATAACTAAGTAAGATATTACATACACTAAGTACCAAGTATAACTAAGTAAGATATTACATACACTAAGTGCCAAGTATAACTAACTAAGATATTACATACACTAAGTGCCAAGTATAACTATGTAAGATATTACATACACTAAGTGCCAAGTATAACTAAGATATTACATACACTAAGTACCAAGTATAACTAACTAAGATATTACATACACTAAGTGCCAAGTATAACTAACTAAGATATTACATACACTAAGTGCCAAGTATAACTAAGATATTACATACACTAAGTGCCAAGTATAACTAAGTAAGATATTACATACACTAAGTGCCAAGTATAACTAAGTAAGATATTACATACACTAAGTGCCAAGTATAACTAAGTAAGATATTACATACACTAAGTGCCAAGTATAACTAACTAAGATATTACATACACTAAGTGCCAAGTATAACTATGTAAGATATTACATACACTAAGTGCCAAGTATAACTAAGATATTACATACACTAAGTACCAAGTATAACTAACTAAGATATTACATACACTAAGTGCCAAGTATAACTAACTAAGATATTACATACACTAAGTGCCAAGTATAACTAAGATATTACATACACTAAGTGCCAAGTATAACTAAGTAAGATATTACATACACTAAGTGCCAAGTATAACTAAGTAAGATATTACATACACTAAGTGCCAAGTATAACTAAGTAAGATATTACATACACTAAGTGCCAAGTATAACTAACTAAGATATTACATACACTAAGTGCCAAGTATAACTAAGTAAGATATTACATACACTAAGTACCAAGTATAACTAAGTAAGATATTACATACACTAAGTGCCAAGTATAACTAACTAAGATATTACATACACTAAGTGCCAAGTATAACTAAGTAAGATATTACATACACTAAGTGCCAAGTATAACTAAGATATTACATACACTAAGTGCCAAGTATAACTAAGTAAGATATTACATACACTAAGTACCAAGTATAAATAAGTAAGATATTACATACACTAAGTACCAAGTATAACTAAGTAAGATATTACATACACTAAGTGCCAAGTATAACTAACTAAGATATTACATACACTAAGTGCCAAGTATAACTAAGTAAGATATTACATACACTAAGTACCAAGTATAACTAAGTAAGATATTACATACACTAAGTGCCAAGTATAACTAACTAAGATATTACATACACTAAGTGCCAAGTATAACTAAGTAAGATATTACATACACTAAGTGCCAAGTATAACTAAGTAAGATATTACATACACTAAGTGCCAAGTATAACTAAGTAAGATATTACATACACTAAGTGCCAAGTATAACTAAGTAAGATATTACATACACTAAGTGCCAAGTATAACTAACTAAGATATTACATACACTAAGTGCCAAGTATAACTAAGTAAGATATTACATACACTAAGTACCAAGTATAACTAACTAAGATATTACATACACAAAGTACCAAGTATAACTAAGTAAGATATTACATACACTAAGTGCCAAGTATAACTAAGATATTACATTCACTAATTACCAAGTATAACTAAGTAAGATATTACATACACTAAGTGCCAAGTATAACTAAGTAAGATATTACATACACTAAGTGCCAAGTATAACTAAGTAAGATATTACATACACTAAGTGCCAAGTATAACTAAGTAAGATATTACATACACTAAGTACCAAGTATAACTAAGTAAGATATTACATACACTAAGTGCCAAGTATAACTAAGTAAGCTATTACATACACTAAGTGCCAAGTATAACTAAGTAAGATATTACATACACTAAGTACCAAGTATAAATAAGTAAGATATTACATACACTAAGTACCAAGTATAACTAAGTAAGATATTACATACACTAAGTACCAAGTATAACTAAGATATTACATACACTAAGTGCCAAGTATAACTAAGTAAGATATTACATACACTAAGTACCAAGTATAACTAAGTAAGATATTACATACACTAAATACCAAGTATAACTAAGTAAGATATTACATACACTAAGTACCAAGTATAACTAAGTAAGATATTACATACACTAAGTACCAAGTATAACTAAGTAAGATATTACATACACAAAGTACCAAGTATAACTAAGTATGATATTACATACACTAAGTACCAAGTATAACTAAGATATTACATACACTAAGTACCAAGTATAACTAAGTATGATATTACATACACTAAGTACCAAGTATAACTAAGTAAGATATTACATACACTAAGTACCAAGTATAACTAAGTAAGATATTACATACACTAAGTACCAAGTATAACTAAGATATTACATACACAAAGTACCAAGTATAACTAAGTATGATATTACATACACTAAGTACCAAGTATAACTAAGTAAGATATTACATACACTAAGTGCCAAGTATAACTAAGTAAGATATTACATACACTAAGTACCAAGTATAACTAAGTATGATATTACATACACTAAGTACCAAGTATAACTAAGATATTACATACACAAAGTACCAAGTATAACTAAGTATGATATTACATACACTAAGTACCAAGTATAACTAAGATATTACATACACTAAGTACCAAGTATAACTAAGTAAGATATTACATACACTAAGTACCAAGTATAACTAAGTAAGATATTACATACACTAAGTGCCAAGTATAACTAAGTAAGATATTACATACACTAAGTACCAAGTATAACTAAGTAAGATATTACATACACTAAGTACCAAGTATAACTAAGTAAGATATTACATACACTAAGTGCCAAGTATAACTAAGTAAGATATTACATACACTAAGTACCAAGTATAACTAAGTAAGATATTACATACACTAAGTACCAAGTATAACTAAGTAAGATATTACATACACTAAGTACCAAGTATAACTAAGTTAGATATTACATACACTAAGTACCAAGTATAACTAAGTAAGATATTACATACACTAAGTGCCAAGTATAACTAAGTAAGATATTACATACACTAAGTGCCAAGTATAACTAAGTAAGATATTACATACACTAAGTACCAAGTATAACTAAGATATTACATACACTAAGTGCCAAGTATAACTAAGTAAGATATTACATACAATAAGTACCAAGTATAACTAAGATATTACATACACTAAGTGCCAAGTATAACTAAGTAAGATATTACATACACTAAGTACCAAGTATAACTAAGTAAGATATTACATACACTAAGTACCAAGTATAACTAAGTAAGATATTACATACACTAAGTACCAAGTATAACTAAGTAAGATATTACATACACTAAGTGCCAAGTATAACTAAGATATTACATACACTAAGTGCCAAGTATAACTAAGTAAGATATTACATACACTAAGTGCCAAGTATAACTAAGTAAGATATTACATACACTAAGTGCCAAGTATAACTAAGTAAGATATTACATACACTAAGTACCAAGTATAACTAAGTAAGATATTACATACACTAAGTGCCAAGTATAACTAAGTAAGATATTACATACACTAAATGCCAAGTATAACTAAGTAAGATATTACATACACTAAGTACCAAGTATAACTAAGTAAGATATTACATACACTAAGTGCCAAGTATAACTAAGTAAGATATTACATACACTAAGTACCAAGTATAACTAAGTAAGATATTACATACACTAAGTGCCAAGTATAACTAAGTAAGATATTACATACACTAAGTACCAAGTATAACTAAGTAAGATATTACATACACTAAGTACCAAGTATAACTAAGTAAGATATTACATACACTAAGTGCCAAGTATAACTAAGTAAGATATTACATACACTAAGTGCCAAGTATAACTAAGTAAGATATTACATACACTAAGTACCAAGTATAACTAAGTAAGATATTACATACACTAAGTACCAAGTATAACTAAGTAAGATATTACATACACTAAGTGCCAAGTATAACTAAGATATTACATACACTAAGTGCCAAGTATAACTAACTAAGATATTACATACACTAAGTACCAAGTATAACTAACTAAGATATTACATACACTAAGTACCAAGTATAACTAAGTAAGATATTACATACACTAAGTGCCAAGTATAACTAAGATATTACATACACTAAGTGCCAAGTATAACTAAGTAAGATATTACATACACTAAGTACCAAGTATAACTAAGTAAGATATTACATACACTAAGTGCCAAGTATAACTAACTAAGATATTACATACACTAAGTGCCAAGTATAACTAAGTAAGATATTACATACACTAAGTACCAAGTATAACTAAGTAAGATATTACATACACTAAGTGCCAAGTATAACTAAGTAAGATATTACATACACTAAGTACCAAGTATAACTAAGTAAGATATTACATACACTAAGTGCCAAGTATAACTAAGTAAGATATTACATACACTAAGTGCCAAGTATAACTAAGTAAGATATTACATACACTAAGTACCAAGTATAACTAAGTAAGATATTACATACACTAAGTACCAAGTATAACTAAGTAAGATATTACATACACTAAGTGCCAAGTATAACTAAGTAAGATATTACATACACTAAGTACCAAGTATAACTAAGTAAGATATTACATACACTAAGTACCAAGTATAACTAACTAAGATATTACATACACTAAGTGCCAAGTATAACAAAGTAAGATATTACATACACTAAGTGCCAAGTATAACTAAGTAAGATATTACATACACTAAGTACCAAGTATAACTAAGTAAGATATTACATACACTAAGTACCAAGTATAACTAAGTAAGATATTACATACACTAAGTGCCAAGTATAACTAAGTAAGATATTACATACACTAAGTACCAAGTATAACTAAGTAAGATATTACATACACTAAGTGCCAAGTATAACTAAGTAAGATATTACATACACTAAGTACCAAGTATAACTAAGTAAGATATTACATACACTAAGTACCAAGTATAACTAAGATATTACATACACTAAGTACCAAGTATAACTAAGTAATATATTACATACACTAAGTGCCAAGTATAACTAAGTAAGATATTACATACACTAAGTGCCAAGTATAACTAAGTAAAATATTACATACACTAAGTGCCAAGTATAACTAAGTAAGATATTACATACACTAAGTGCCAAGTATAACTAACTAAGATATTACATACACTAAGTACCAAGTATAACTATGTAAGATATTACATACACTAAGTGCCAAGTATAACTAAGTAAGATATTACATACACTAAGTACCAAGTATAACTAAGTAAGATATTACATACACTAAGTACCAAGTATAACTAAGTAAGATATTACATACACTAAGTGCCAAGTATAACTAAGATATTACATACACTAAGTACCAAGTATAACTAAGTAAGATATTACATACACTAAGTGCCAAGTATAACTAAGTAAGATATTACATACACTAAGTACCAAGTATAACTAAGTAAGATATTACATACACTAAGTGCCAAGTATAACTAAGTAAGATATTACATACACTAAGTGCCAAGTATAACTAACTAAGATATTACATACACTAAGTACCAAGTATAACTAAGTAAGATATTACATACACTAAGTACCAAGTATAACTAAGTAAGATATTACATACACTAAGTGCCAAGTATAACTAACTAAGATATTACATACACTAAGTACCAAGTATAACTAAGTAAGATATTACATACACTAAGTACCAAGTATAACTAAGTAAGATATTACATACACTAAGTATCAAGTATAACTAAGTAAGATATTACATACACTAATGCCAAGTATAACTAACTAAGATATTACATACACTAAGTACCAAGTATAACTAAGATATTACATACACTAAGTGCCAAGTATAACTAACTAAGATATTACATACACTAAGTGCCAAGTATAACTAACTAAGATATTACATACACTAAGTACCAAGTATAACTAAGTAAGATATTACATACACTAAGTGCCAAGTATAACTAAGTAAGATATTACATACACTAAGTGCCAAATATAACTAAGTAAGATATTACATACACTAAGTACCTAGTATAACTAAGTAAGATATTACATACACTAAGTGCCAAGTATAACTAAGTAAGATATTACATACACTAAGTGCCAAGTATAACTAAGTAAGATATTACATACACTAATTACCAAGTATAACTAAGTAAGATATTACATACACTAAGTACCAAGTATAACTAAGTAAGATATTACATACACTAAGTGCCAAGTATAACTAAGTAAGATATTACATACACTAAGTGCCAAGTATAACTAAGATATTACATACACTAAGTGCCAAGTATAACTAAGTAAGATATTACATACACTAAGTACCAAGTATAACTAAGTAAGCTATTACATACACTAAGTACCAAGTATAACTAAGATATTACATACACTAAGTACCAAGTATAACTAAGTAAGATATTACATACACTAAGTACCAAGTATAACTAAGTAAGATATTACATACACTAAGTGCCAAGTATAACTAAGTAAGATATTACATACACTAAGTATCAAGTATAACTAAGTAAGATATTACATACACTAAGTGCCAAGTATAACTAAGTAAGATATTACATACACTAAGTACCAAGTATAACTAAGTATGATATTACATACACTAAGTGCCAAGTATAACTAAGTAAGATATTACATACACTAAGTGCCAAGTATAACTAAGTAAGATATTACATACACTAAGTACCAAGTATAACTAACTAAGATATTACATACACTAAGTGCCAAGTATAACTAAGATATTACATACACTAAGTGCCAAGTATAACTAAGTAAGATATTACATACACTAAGTGCCAAGTATAACTAAGTAAGATATTACATACACTAAGTACCAAGTATAACTAACTAAGATATTACATACACTAAGTGCCAAGTATAACTAAGATATTACATACACTAAGTGCCAAGTATAACTAAGTAAGATATTACATACACTAAGTGCCAAGTATAACTAAGTAAGATATTACATACACTAAGTGCCAAGTATAACTAAGTAAGATATTACATACACTAAGTGCCAAGTATAACTAAGTAAGATATTACATACACAAAGTGCCAAGTATAACTAAGTAAGATATTACATACACTAAGTACCAAGTATAACTAAGTATGATATTACATACACTAAGTACCAAGTATAACTAAGATATTACATACACTAAGTGCCAAGTATAACTAAGTAAGATATTACATACACTAAGTACCAAGTATAACTAAGTAAGATATTACATATACTAAGTGCCAAGTATAACTAAGTAAGATATTACATACACTAAGTGCCAAGTATAACTAACTAAGATATTACATACACTAAGTACCAAGTATAACTAAGTAAGATATTACATACACTAAGTACCAAGTATAACTAAGTAAGATATTACATACACTAAGTGCCAAGTATAACTAAGTAAGATATTACATACACTAAGTGCCAAGTATAACTAAGTAAGATATTACATACACTAAGTACCAAGTATAACTAAGTAAGATATTACATACACTAAGTGCCAAGTATAACTAAGTAAGATATTACATACACTAAGTACCAAGTATAAATAAGTAAGATATTACATACACTAAGTGCCAAGTATAACTAAGTAAGATATTACATACACTAAGTACCAAGTATAACTAAGTAAGATATTACATACACAAAGTACCAAGTATAACTAAGTAAGATATTACATACACTAAGTGCCAAGTATAACTAAGTAAGATATTACATACACTAAGTGCCAAGTATAACTAAGTAAGATATTACATACACTAAGTACCAAGTATAACTAAGTAAGATATTACATACACTAAGTGCCAAGTATAACTAAGTAAGATATTACATACACTAAGTGCCAAGTATAACTAAGTAAGATATTACATACACTAAGTGCCAAGTATAACTAAGTAAGATATTACATACACAAAGTGCCAAGTATAACTAAGTAAGATATTACATACACTAAGTACCAAGTATAACTAAGTATGATATTACATACACTAAGTACCAAGTATAACTAAGATATTACATACACTAAGTGCCAAGTATAACTAAGTAAGATATTACATACACTAAGTACCAAGTATAACTAAGTAAGATATTACATATACTAAGTGCCAAGTATAACTAAGTAAGATATTACATACACTAAGTGCCAAGTATAACTAACTAAGATATTACATACACTAAGTACCAAGTATAACTAAGTAAGATATTACATACACTAAGTACCAAGTATAACTAAGTAAGATATTACATACACTAAGTGCCAAGTATAACTAAGTAAGATATTACATACACTAAGTGCCAAGTATAACTAAGTAAGATATTACATACACTAAGTACCAAGTATAACTAAGTAAGATATTACATACACTAAGTGCCAAGTATAACTAAGTAAGATATTACATACACTAAGTACCAAGTATAAATAAGTAAGATATTACATACACTAAGTGCCAAGTATAACTAAGTAAGATATTACATACACTAAGTACCAAGTATAACTAAGTATGATATTACATACACAAAGTACCAAGTATAACTAAGTAAGATATTACATACACTAAGTGCCAAGTATAACTAAGTAAGATATTACATACACTAAGTGCCAAGTATAACTAAGTAAGATATTACATACACTAAGTACCAAGTATAACTAAGTAAGATATTACATACACTAAGTGCCAAGTATAACTAAGTAAGATATTACATACACTAAGTGCCAAGTATAACTAAGTAAGATATTACATACACTAAGTACCAAGTATAACTAAGTAAGATATTACATACACAAAGTACCAAGTATAACTAAGTAAGATATTACATACACTAAGTGCCAAGTATAACTAAGTAAGATATTACATACACTAAGTGCCAAGTATAACTAAGTAAGATATTACATACACTAAGTACCAAGTATAACTAAGTAAGATATTACATACACTAAGTGCCAAGTATAACTAAGTAAGATATTACATACACTAAGTGCCAAGTATAACTAAGTAAGATATTACATACACTAAGTGCCAAGTATAACTAAGTAAGATATTACATACACTAAGTACCAAGTATAACTAAGTAAGATATTACATACACAAAGTACCAAGTATAACTAAGTAAGATATTACATACACTAAGTACCAAGTATAACTAAGTAAGATATTACATACACTAAGTACCAAGTATAACTAAGTAAGATATTACATACACTAAGTACCAAGTATAACTAAGTAAGATATTACATACACTAAGTGCCAAGTATAACTAAGTAAGATATTACATACACTAAGTGCCAAGTATAACTAAGTAAGATATTACATACACTAAGTGCCAAGTATAACTAAGTAAGATATTACATACACTAAGTGCCAAGTATAACTAAGATATTACATACACTAAGTGCCAAGTATAACTAAGTAAGCTATTACATACACTAAGTGCCAAGTATAACTAAGTAAGATATTACATACACTAAGTGCCAAGTATAACTAAGTAAGATATTACATACACTAAGTACCAAGTATAACTAAGTAAGATATTAAATACACTAAGTGCCAAGTATAACTAAGTAAGATATTACATACACTAAGTACCAAGTATAACTAAGTAAGATATTACATACACTAAGTACCAAGTATAACTAAGTAAGATATTACATACACTAAGTGCCAAGTATAACTAAGTAAGATATTACATACACTAAGTACCAAGTATAACTAAGTAAGATATTACATACACTAAGTACCAAGTATAACTAAGTAAGATATTACATACACTAAGTGCCAAGTATAACTAAGTAAGATATTACATACACTAAGTGCCAAGTATAACTAAGTAAGATATTACATACACTAAGTGCCAAGTATAACTAAGTAAGATATTACATACACTAAGTACCAAGTATAACTAAGTAAGATATTACATACACTAAATGCCAAGTATAACTAACTAAGATATTACATACACTAAGTACCAAGTATAACTAAGTAAGATATTACATACACTAAGTACCAAGTATAACTAAGTAAGATATTACATACACTAAGTGCCAAGTATAACTAAGTAAGATATTACATACACTAAATGCCAAGTATAACTAAGTAAGATATTACATACACTAAGTACCAAGTATAACTAAGTAAGATATTACATACACTAAGTACCAAGTATAACTAACTAAGCTATTACATACACTAAGTGCCAAGTATAACTAACTAAGATATTACATACACTAAGTACCAAGTATAACTAAGTAAGATATTACATACACTAAGTACCAAGTATAACTAAGTAAGATATTACATACACTAAGTACCAAGTATAACTAAGTAAGATATTACATACACTAAGTACCAAGTATAACTAACTAAGATATTACATACACTAAGTGCCAAGTATAACTAAGTAAGATATTACATACACTAAGTGCCAAGTATAACTAAGTAAGATATTACATACACTAAGTACCAAGTATAACTAAGTAAGATATTACATACACTAAGTACCAAGTATAACTAAGTAAGATATTACATACACTAAGTGCCAAGTATAACTAAGTAAGATATTACATACACTAAGTACCAAGTATAACTAAGTAAGATATTACATACACTAAGTGCCAAGTATAACTAACTAAGATATTACATACACTAAGTGCCAAGTATAACTAAGTAAGATATTACATACACTAAGTACCAAGTATAACTAAGTAAGATATTACATACACTAAGTACCAAGTATAACTAAGATATTACATACACTAAGTACCAAGTATAACTAAGTAAGATATTACATACACTAAGTGCCAAGTATAACTAAGTAAGATATTACATACACTAAGTACCAAGTATAACTAAGTAAGATATTACATACACTAAGTGCCAAGTATAACTAAGTAAGATATTACATACACTAAGTACCAAGTATAACTAAGTAAGATATTACATACACTAAGTGCCAAGTATAACTAAGTAAGATATTACATACACTAAGTACCAAGTATAACTAAGTAAGATATTACATACACTAAGTGCCAAGTATAACTAAGTAAGATATTACATACACTAAGTGCCAAGTATAACTAACTAAGATATTACATACACTAAGTACCAAGTATAACTAAGTAATATATTACATACACTAAGTACCAAGTATAACTAAGTAAGATATTACATACACTAAGTGCCAAGTATAACTAACTAAGATATTACATACACTAAGTACCAAGTATAACTAAGTAAGATATTACATACACTAAGTAAGATATTACATACACTAAGTATCAAGTATAACTAAGTAAGATATTACATACACTAAGTGCCAAGTATAACTAACTAAGATATTACATACACTAAGTACCAAGTATAACTAAGATATTACATACACTAAGTGCCAAGTATAACTAACTAAGATATTACATACACTAAGTGCCAAGTATAACTAACTAAGATATTACATACACTAAGTACCAAGTATAACTAAGTAAGATATTACATACACTAAGTGCCAAGTATAACTAAGTAAGATATTACATACACTAAGTGCCAAATATAACTAAGTAAGATATTACATACACTAAGTACCAAGTATAACTAAGTAAGATATTACATACACTAAGTGCCAAGTATAACTAAGTAAGATATTACATACACTAAGTGCCAAGTATAACTAAGTAAGATATTACATACACTAATTACCAAGTATAACTAAGTAAGATATTACATACACTAAGTACCAAGTATAACTAAGTAAGATATTACATACACTAAGTGCCAAGTATAACTAAGTAAGATATTACATACACTAAGTGCCAAGTATAACTAAGATATTACATACACTAAGTGCCAAGTATAACTAAGTAAGATATTACATACACTAAGTACCAAGTATAACTAAGTAAGCTATTACATACACTAAGTACCAAGTATAACTAAGATATTACATACACTAAGTACCAAGTATAACTAAGTAAGATATTACATATACTAAGTACCAAGTATAACTAAGTAAGATATTACATACACTAAGTGCCAAGTATAACTAAGTAAGATATTACATACACTAAGTACCAAGTATAACTAAGTAAGATATTACATACACTAAGTACCAAGTATAACTAACTAAGATATTACATACACTAAGTGCCAAGTATAACTAAGATATTACATACACTAAGTGCCAAGTATAACTAAGTAAGATATTACATACACTAAGTGCCAAGTATAACTAAGTAAGATATTACATACACTAAGTGCCAAGTATAACTAAGTAAGATATTACATACACTAAGTGCCAAGTATAACTAAGTAAGATATTACATACACAAAGTGCCAAGTATAACTAAGTAAGATATTACATACACTAAGTACCAAGTATAACTAAGTATGATATTACATACACTAAGTACCAAGTATAACTAAGATATTACATACACTAAGTGCCAAGTATAACTAAGTAAGATATTACATACACTAAGTACCAAGTATAACTAAGTAAGATATTACATATACTAAGTGCCAAGTATAACTAAGTAAGATATTACATACACTAAGTGCCAAGTATAACTAACTAAGATATTACATACACTAAGTACCAAGTATAACTAAGTAAGATATTACATACACTAAGTGCCAATTATAACTAAGTAAGATATTACATACACTAAGTGCCAAGTATAACTAAGTAAGATATTACATACACTAAGTGCCAAGTATAACTAAGATATTACATACACTAAGTGCCAAGTATAACTAAGTAAGCTATTACATACACTAAGTGCCAAGTATAACTAAGTAAGATATTACATACACTAAGTGCCAAGTATAACTAAGTAAGATATTACATACACTAAGTACCAAGTATAACTAAGTAAGATATTACATACACTAAGTGCCAAGTATAACTAAGTAAGATATTACATACACTAAGTACCAAGTATAACTAAGTAAGATATTACATACACTAAGTACCAAGTATAACTAAGTAAGATATTACATACACTAAGTGCCAAGTATAACTAAGTAAGATATTACATACACTAAGTACCAAGTATAACTAAGTAAGATATTACATACACTAAGTACCAAGTATAACTAAGTAAGATATTACATACACTAAGTGCCAAGTATAACTAAGTAAGATATTACATACACTAAGTACCAAGTATAACTAAGTAAGATATTACATACACTAAGTGCCAAGTATAACTAAGTAAGATATTACATACACTAAGTGCCAAGTATAACTAAGTAAGATATTACATACACTAAGTACCAAGTATAACTAAGTAAGATATTACATACACTAAGTACCAAGTATAACTAAGTAAGATATTACATACACTAAGTGCCAAGTATAACTAAGTAAGATATTACATACACTAAGTGCCAAGTATAACTAAGTAAGATATTACATACACTAAGTACCAAGTATAACTAAGTAAGATATTACATACACTAAGTACCAAGTATAACTAAGTAAGATATTACATACACTAAGTGCCAAGTATAACTAAGTAAGATATTACATACACTAAGTGCCAAGTATAACTAAGTAAGATATTACATACACTAAGTGCCAAGTATAACTAAGTAAGATATTACATACACTAAATGCCAAGTATAACTAACTAAGATATTACATACACTAAGTACCAAGTATAACTAAGTAAGATATTACATACACTAAGTACCAAGTATAACTAAGTAAGATATTACATACACTAAGTACCAAGTATAACTAAGTAAGATATTACATACACTAAGTGCCAAGTATAACTAAGTAAGATATTACATACACTAAATGCCAAGTATAACTAAGTAAGATATTACATACACTAAGTACCAAGTATAACTAAGTAAGATATTACATACACTAAGTACCAAGTATAACTAACTAAGCTATTACATACACTAAGTGCCAAGTATAACTAACTAAGATATTACATACACTAAGTACCAAGTATAACTAAGTAAGATATTACATACACTAAGTACCAAGTATAACTAAGTAAGATATTACATACACTAAGTACCAAGTATAACTAAGTAAGATATTACATACACTAAGTACCAAGTATAACTAACTAAGATATTACATACACTAAGTGCCAAGTATAACTAAGTAAGATATTACATACACTAAGTGCCAAGTATAACTAAGTAAGATATTACATACACTAAGTACCAAGTATAACTAAGTAAGATATTACATACACTAAGTACCAAGTATAACTAAGTAAGATATTACATACACTAAGTGCCAAGTATAACTAAGTAAGATATTACATACACTAAGTACCAAGTATAACTAAGTAAGATATTACATACACTAAGTGCCAAGTATAACTAACTAAGATATTACATACACTAAGTGCCAAGTATAACTAAGTAAGATATTACATACACTAAGTACCAAGTATAACTAAGTAAGATATTACATACACTAAGTACCAAGTATAACTAAGATATTACATACACTAAGTACCAAGTATAACTAAGTAAGATATTACATACACTAAGTGCCAAGTATAACTAAGTAAGATATTACATACACTAAGTACCAAGTATAACTAAGTAAGATATTACATACACTAAGTGCCAAGTATAACTAAGTAAGATATTACATACACTAAGTACCAAGTATAACTAAGTAAGATATTATATACACTAAGTGCCAAGTATAACTAAGTAAGATATTACATACACTAAGTACCAAGTATAACTAAGTAAGATATTACATACACTAAGTGCCAAGTATAACTAAGTAAGATATTACATACACTAAGTGCCAAGTATAACTAAGTAAGATATTACATACACTAAGTACCAAGTATAACTAAGTAAGATATTACATACACTAAGTGCCAAGTATAACTAAGTAAGATATTACATACACTAAGTGCCAAGTATAACTAAGTAAGATATTACATACACTAAGTGCCAAGTATAACTAACTAAGATATTACATACACTAAGTACCAAGTATAACTATGTAAGATATTACATACACTAAGTGCCAAGTATAACTAAGTAAGATATTACATACACTAAGTACCAAGTATAACTAAGTAAGATATTACATACACTAAGTGCCAAGTATAACTAAGATATTACATACACTAAGTACCAAGTATAACTAAGTAAGATATTACATACACTAAGTACCAAGTATAACTAACTAAGATATTACATACACTAAGTACCAAGTATAACTAAGTAAGATATTACATACACTAAGTACCAAGTATAATTAAGTAAGATATTACATACACTAAGTACCAAGTATAACTAAGTAAGATATTACATACACTAAGTGCCAAGTATAACTAAGTAAGATATTACATACACTAAGTACCAAGTATAACTAAGTAAGATATTACATACACTAAGTGCCAAGTATAACTAAGATATTACATACACTAAGTACCAAGTATAACTAAGTAAGATATTACATACACTAAGTGCCAAGTATAACTAAGTAAGATATTACATACACTAAGTACCAAGTATAACTAAGTAAGATATTACATACACTAAGTGCCAAGTATAACTAAGTAAGATATTACATACACTAAGTGCCAAGTATAACTAACTAAGATATTACATACACTAAGTACCAAGTATAACTAAGTAAGATATTACATACACTAAGTACCAAGTATAACTAAGTAAGATATTACATACACTAAGTGCCAAGTATAACTAACTAAGATATTACATACACTAAGTACCAAGTATAACTAAGTAAGATATTACATACACTAAGTACCAAGTATAACTAAGTAAGATATTACATACACTAAGTATCAAGTATAACTAAGTAAGATATTACATACACTAAGTGCCAAGTATAACTAACTAAGATATTACATACACTAAGTACCAAGTATAACTAAGATATTACATACACTAAGTGCCAAGTATAACTAACTAAGATATTACATACACTAAGTGCCAAGTATAACTAACTAAGATATTACATACACTAAGTACCAAGTATAACTAAGTAAGATATTACATACACTAAGTGCCAAGTATAACTAAGTAAGATATTACATACACTAAGTACCAAGTATAACTAAGTATGATATTACATACACTAAGTGCCAAGTATAACTAAGATATTACATACACTAAGTACCAAGTATAACTAAGTAAGATATTACATACACTAAGTGCCAAGTATAACTAAGAAAGATATTACATACACTAAGTGCCAAGTATAACTAAGTAAGATATTACATACACTAAGTGCCAAGTATAACTAAGTAAGATATTACATACACTAAGTGCCAAGTATAACTAAGTAAGATATTACATACACTAAGTACCAAGTATAACTATGTAAGATATTACATACACTAAGTGCCAAGTATAACTAAGATATTACATACACTAAGTACCAAGTATAACTAACTAAGATATTACATACACTAAGTGCCAAGTATAACTAACTAAGATATTACATACACTAAGTACCAAGTATAACTAAGATATTACATACACTAAGTGCCAAGTATAACTAAGTAAGATATTACATACACTAAGTACCAAGTATAACTAAGTAAGCTATTACATACACTAAGTACCAAGTATAACTAAGATATTACATACACTAAGTACCAAGTATAACTAAGTAAGATATTACATACACTAAGTACCAAGTATAACTAAGTAAGATATTACATACACTAAGTGCCAAGTATAACTAAATAAGATATTACATATACTAAGTGCCAAGTATAACTAAGATATTACATACACTAAGTGCCAAGTATAACTAAGTAAGATATTACATACACTAAGTACCAAGTATAACTAAGTAAGCTATTACATACACTAAGTACCAAGTATAACTAAGATATTACATACACTAAGTACCAAGTATAACTAAGTAAGATATTACATACACTAAGTACCAAGTATAACTAAGTAAGATATTACATACACTAAGTGCCAAGTATAACTAAGTAAGATATTACATACACTAAGTGCCAAGTATAACTAAGTAAGATATTACATACACTAAGTGCCAAGTATAACTAAGTAAGATATTACATACACTAAGTACCAAGTATAACTAAGTAAGATATTACATACACTAAGTGCCAAGTATAACTAAGTAAGATATTACATACACTAAGTGCCAAGTATAACTAAGTAAGATATTACATACACTAAGTACCAAGTATAACTAAGTAAGATATTACATACACTAAGTACCAAGTATAACTAAGTAAGATATTACATACACTAAGTGCCAAGTATAACTAAGTAAGATATTACATACACTAAGTACCAAGTATAACTAACTAAGATATTACATACACTAAGTGCCAAGTATAACTAAGATATTACATACACTAAGTGCCAAGTATAACTAAGTAAGATATTACATACACTAAGTGCCAAGTATAACTAAGTAAGATATTACATACACTAAGTACCAAGTATAACTAACTAAGATATTACATACACTAAGTGCCAAGTATAACTAAGATATTACATACACTAAGTGCCAAGTATAACTAAGTAAGATATTACATACACTAAGTGCCAAGTATAACTAAGTAAGATATTACATACACTAAGTGCCAAGTATAACTAAGTAAGATATTACATACACTAAGTGCCAAGTATAACTAAGTAAGATATTACATACACAAAGTGCCAAGTATAACTAAGTAAGATATTACATACACTAAGTACCAAGTATAACTAAGTATGATATTACATACACTAAGTACCAAGTATAACTAAGATATTACATACACTAAGTGCCAAGTATAACTAAGTAAGATATTACATACACTAAGTACCAAGTATAACTAACTAAGATATTACATACACTAAGTGCCAAGTATAACTAAGTAAGATATTACATACACTAAGTACCAAGTATAACTAAGTATGATATTACATACACTAAGTACCAAGTATAACTAAGATATTACATACACTAAGTGCCAAGTATAACTAAGTAAGATATTACATACACTAAGTACCAAGTATAACTAAGATATTACATACACTAAGTGCCAAGTATAACTAAGTAAGATATTACATACACTAAGTACCAAGTATAACTAAGTAAGATATTACATACACAAAGTGCCAAGTATAACTAAGTAAGATATTACATACACTAAGTACCAAGTATAACTAAGTATGATATTACATACACTAAGTACCAAGTATAACTAAGATATTACATACACTAAGTGCCAAGTATAACTAAGTAAGATATTACATACACTAAGTGCCAAGTATAACTAAGTAAGATATTACATACACTAAGTGCCAAGTATAACTAAGATATTACATACACTAAGTGCCAAGTATAACTAAGTAAGATATTACATACACTAAGTACCAAGTATAACTAAGTAAGATATTACATATACTAAGTGCCAAGTATAACTAAGTAAGATATTACATACACTAAGTGCCAAGTATAACTAAGTAAGATATTACATACACTAAGTGCCAAGTATAACTAAGTAAGATATTACATACACTAAGTGCCAAGTATAACTAAGTAAGATATTACATACACTAAGTACCAAGTATAACTAAGTATGATATTACATACACTAAGTACCAAGTATAACTAAGATATTACATACACTAAGTGCCAAGTATAACTAAGTAAGATATTACATACACTAAGTACCAAGTATAACTAAGTAAGATATTACATATACTAAGTGCCAAGTATAACTAAGTAAGATATTACATACACTAAGTGCCAAGTATAACTAAGTAAGATATTACATACACTAAGTACCAAGTATAACTAAGTAAGATATTACATACACTAAGTGCCAAGTATAACTAAGTAAGATATTACATACACTAAGTGCCAAGTATAACTAAGATATTACATACACTAAGTACCAAGTATAACTAAGTAAGATATTACATACACTAAGTGCCAAGTATAACTAAGTAAGATATTACATACACTAAGTGCCAAGTATAACTAAGTAAGATATTACATACACTAAGTACCAAGTATAACTAAGTAAGATATTACATACACTAAGTGCCAAGTATAACTAAGTAAGATATTACATACACTAAATGCCAAGTATAACTAACTAAGATATTACATACACTAAGTACCAAGTATAACTAAGTAAGATATTACATACACTAAGTACCAAGTATAACTAAGTAAGATATTACATACACTAAGTGCCAAGTATAACTAAGTAAGATATTACATACACTAAGTGCCAAGTATAACTAAGTAAGATATTACATACACTAAGTGCCAAGTATAACTAAGTAAGATATTACATACACTAAGTACCAAGTATAACTAAGTAAGATATTACATACACTAAGTACCAAGTATAACTAAGATATTACATACACTAAGTGCCAAGTATAACTAAGTAAGCTATTACATACACTAAGTGCCAAGTATAACTAAGTAAGATATTACATACACTAAGTGCCAAGTATAACTAACTAAGATATTACATACACTAAGTGCCAAGTATAACTAAGTAAGCTATTACATACACTAAGTACCAAGTATAACTAAGTAAGCTATTACATACACTAAGTGCCAAGTATAACTAAGTAAGATATTACATACACTAAGTGCCAAGTATAACTAACTAAGATATTACATACACTAAGTGCCAAGTATAACTAAGTAAGATATTACATACACTAAGTACCAAGTATAACTAAGATATTACATACACTAAGTGCCAAGTATAACTAAGTAAGATATTACATACACTAAGTACCAAGTATAACTAAGATATTACATACACTAAGTGCCAAGTATAACTAAGTAAGATATTACATACACTAAGTGCCAAGTATAACTAAGTAAGATATTACATACACTAAGTGCCAAGTATAACTAAGTAAGATATTACATACACTAAGTACCAAGTATAACTAAGTAAGATATTACATACACTAAGTACCAAGTATAACTAACTAAGATATTACATACACTAAGTACCAAGTATAACTAAGTAAGATATTACATACACTAAGTGCCAAGTATAACTAAGTAAGATATTACATACACTAAGTACCAAGTATAACTAAGTAAGATATTACATACACTAAGTACCAAGTATAACTAAGTAAGATATTACATACACTAAGTACCAAGTATAACTAAGTAAGATATTACATACACTAAGTACCAAGTATAACTAAGTAAGATATTACATACACTAAGTACCAAGTATAACTAAGTAAGATATTACATACACTAAGTGCCAAGTATAACTAAGTAAGATATTACATACACTAAGTGCCAAGTATAACTAAGTAAGATATTACATACACTAAGTACCAAGTATAACTAAGTAAGATATTACATACACTAAGTGCCAAGTATAACTAAGTAAGATATTACATACACTAAGTACCAAGTATAACTAAGTAAGATATTACATACACTAAGTGCCAAGTATAACTAAGTAAGATATTACATACACTAAGTGCCAAGTATAACTAAGTAAGATATTACATACACTAAGTACCAAGTATAACTAAGATATTACATACACTAAGTACCAAGTATAACTAAGTAAGATATTACATACACTAAGTGCCAAGTATAACTAAGTAAGATATTACATACACTAAGTGCCAAGTATAACTAAGTAAGATATTACATACACTAAGTGCCAAGTATAACTAAGTAAGATATTACATACACTAAGTACCAAGTATAACTAAGTAAGATATTATATACACTAAGTACCAAGTATAACTAAGTAAGATATTACATACACTAAGTACCAAGTATAACTAAGTAAGATATTACATACACTAAGTGCCAAGTATAACTAAGTAAGATATTACATACACTAAGTGCCAAGTATAACTAAGTAAGATATTACATACACTAAGTGCCAAGTATAACTAAGTAAGATATTACATACACTAAGTGCCAAGTATAACTAAGTAAGTATTACATACACTAAGTGCCAAGTATAACTAAGTAAGATATTACATACACTAAGTACCAAGTATAACTAAGTAAGATATTACATACACTAAGTGCCAAGTATAACTAAGTAAGATATTACATACACTAAGTACCAAGTATAACTAAGATATTACATACACTAAGTGCCAAGTATAACTAAGTAAGATATTACATACACTAAGTGCCAAGTATAACTAAGTAAGATATTACATACACTAAGTGCCAAGTATAACTAAGTAAGATATTACATACACTAAGTGCCAAGTATAACTAAGTAAGATATTACATACACTAAGTGCCAAGTATAACTAAGTAAGATATTACATACACTAAGTGCCAAGTATAACTAAGTAAGATATTACATACACTAAGTACCAAGTATAACTAAGTAAGATATTACATACACTAAGTACCAAGTATAACTAAGTAAGATATTACATACACTAAGTGCCAAGTATAACTAAGTAAGATATTACATACACTAAGTGCCAAGTATAACTAAGTAAGATATTACATACACTAAGTACCAAGTATAACTAAGTAAGATATTACATACACTAAGTACCAAGTATAACTAAGTAAGATATTACATACACTAAGTGCCAAGTATAACTAAGTAAGATATTACATACACTAAGTGCCAAGTATAACTAACTAAGATATTACATACACTAAGTACCAAGTATAACTAAGTAAGATATTACATACACTAAGTACCAAGTATAACTAAGTAAGATATTACATACACTAAGTGCCAAGTATAACTAACTAAGATATTACATACACTAAGTACCAAGTATAACTAAGTAAGATATTACATACACTAAGTGCCAAGTATAACTAAGTAAGATATTACATACACTAAGTACCAAGTATGACTAAGTAAGATATTACATACACTAAGTGCCAAGTATAACTAAGATATTACATACACTAAGTACCAAGTATAACTAAGTAAGATATTACATACACTAAGTACCAAGTATAACTAAGTAAGATATTACATACACTAAGTACCAAGTATAACTAAGTAAGATATTACATACACTAAGTGCCAAGTATAACTAAGTAAGATATTACATACACTAAGTGCCAAGTATAACTAAGTAAGATATTACATACACTAAGTACCAAGTATAACTAACTAAGATATTACATACACTAAGTACCAAGTATAACTAAGTAAGATATTACATACACTAAGTGCCAAGTATAACTAAGTAAGATATTACATACACTAAGTACCAAGTATAAATAAGTAAGATATTACATACACTAAGTACCAAGTATAACTAAGTAAGATATTACATACACTAAGTGCCAAGTATAACTAAGTAAGATATTACATACACTAAGTGCCAAGTATAACTAAGTAAGATATTACATACACTAAGTACCAAGTATAACTAACTAAGATATTACATACACTATGTACCAAGTATAACTAAGATATTACATACACTAAGTGCCAAGTATAACTAAGTAAGATATTACATACACTAAGTGCCAAGTATAACTAAGTAAGATATTACATACACTAAGTACCAAGTATAACTAAGTAAGATATTACATACACTAAGTACCAAGTATAACTAACTAAGATATTACATACACTAAGTACCAAGTATAACTAAGATATTACATACACTAAGTACCAAGTATAACTAAGATATTACATACACTAAGTGCCAAGTATAACTAAGTAAGATATTACATACACTAAGTGCCAAGTATAACTAAGTAAGATATTACATACACTAAGTACCAAGTATAACTAAGTAAGATATTACATACACTAAGTGCCAAGTATAACTAAGTAAGATATTACATACACTAAGTGCCAAGTATAACTAAGTAAGATATTACATACACTAAGTGCCAAGTATAACTAAGTAAGATATTACATACACTAAGTACCAAGTATAACTAAGTAAGATATTACATACACTAAGTGCCAAGTATAACTAAGTAAGATATTACATACACTAAGTACCAAGTATAACTAAGTAAGATATTACATACACTAAGTGCCAAGTATAACTAAGTAAGATATTACATACACTAAGTGCCAAGTATAACTAAGTAAGATATTACATACACTAAGTGCCAAGTATAACTAAGTAAGATATTACATACACTAAGTGCCAAGTATAACTAAGTAAGATATTACATACACTAAGTACCAAGTATAACTAAGTAAGATATTACATACACTAAGTACCAAGTATAACTAACTAAGATATTACATACACTAAGTGCCAAGTATAACTAAGTAAGATATTACATACACTAAGTGCCAAGTATAACTAAGTAAGATATTACATACACTAAGTGCCAAGTATAACTAAGTAAGATATTACATACACTAAGTACCAAGTATAACTAAGTAAGATATTACATACACTAAGTGCCAAGTATAACTAAGTAAGATATTACATACACTAAGTGCCAAGTATAACTAAGA
>OZ038318.1:9368788-9396415 GCA_964035775.1 Osedax frankpressi
TTGAGTTTATTTTCTAGGGAGTTTTATATAATTATATTTGACTAATGGTACCAAATATGTCTTTTAAGTCTTACTAGAATATTAAATATTCTTTATTATTTCTTTTCGAAAACTGAACAAAGATTTCAAGTAAGACACTGTATTCGTGGATTGTATGGGAGCTTCTTTTCAATGCCAGTTATATTGCCACTACTATAACAATATGTTGTCACGTTCCCAAAGTATTTAAGTAGTTATGTATAAGATTGGCAATATTCCGATTAGTCGGAACTTTACTGGATTGCTTGTATTGCAATTGTTTTCCCGGATATCCCTATAGAGGGATTTCGTAGCATGTGGTGATAACATGTTTCATTAGTGTATTCGATCTTATAAAGTTTAGAGAAAAAAGCTTTTTACAACTCGTTGACCTATTGGTCTTGTTACATGAGGAAATACACATTAAACACAATAGCGAGTAAGTGAAAACTGGAATACACAATCGAAATGGAGTCCCCCAGAAAAGTTTTGGTAATTCAATTGAAATTTGTTCAATCTCAAAAAAAGTTCAGAATTTATCATATGGTTGAATTACGATTTTGATTGAAATATTAATAAATAAAAAGTTAGTATGAAGATACATATCAAGTAACTGGGAATGAATACGAGGTCAATTTGGCTTGGATTTATTTATAGACAGAATAGATAAACTATGGTTACTAGTATACACCTCATATCTATAATTATATACATGAGTTGGGGCTAATTGAGAGGAAAATATGTTAGGAAAGAATCATATTGAAATCGAAATTTGATAGAAAGTATATTACCTCCATTTATTAACTACTATAATGAATTAAGGGGAGACCGCAGTGATTAAATAATAATAATTTTTTTTTTTATAAATTTATTTTTATTTACTATTTAGATTAATTTATATGTTATTAATACTGTTGTGAAATTTCAGATTGAAAAACGCAATATAAATTAAATAAATTGAATGTTTATAAGTTTTGTGAAAATAATAAATTAGTGAAAAATTGAATAAATTATTTTTATAATTTGTTTGTATAAAACCGTATATATAATGGATTTTCTAAATTTAAAATCGTGAATATTTGAATATCTATAGTTGTTTATATAGTTGTCAAATATCATATTCACGTGATCGATACAACCAATGCAATCGTTCCAAACAAAACATAACAAACTAATTACCTTTGTTTGAATTTTCAAAGCATTATTTACGATATTCATTTCATTTTGCGTTTCTTCCTTTTGTAGCTATTTTTTAATATAATTTCTTCACATATATACATTAACTACATACTATTATATTATATATCATATTACTTTTGTTATAAGTAAATTCATAAGTAAATTATGGGTCCTAAGAATAAGAGACAGAAGCAGGTCGAAAATATGATCAAACAACGAAGTATATATATATATATATATATATATATATATATATATATATATATGTGTGTGTATGTTTAGTATATATGTAGATATCACATTGAATATTTATATATTCAATAATAATAAACATTGCAAACCATACTATTTTTTTTACTATGCATAATAAATTTATAAATTATAATAAAAGTGCATAAAATTTGAAGCCGTTTTTCTCAGAATAATTATTTTCACTTGCTTACTGATTTTATATTTGCAATAACTCATTCAATATATTAGTTAATTCATTAATTTTTGTGTGTGTATAAAGATATTATATATATTTATATAGTTACATTTTTATATTTATATATATCACAATAGATATTTGGTAATATATTTATTTATTCACATAAAAGTGTTTTTTAAGTTGTTTTTTAAATACTGTATTTCATTGTAATATATAAAAACATTTAAAATGATTTGCTAAAATATAATGATCTAACTATATTCGACTATATATTACCAATAAGTAGGTCAACAAATATTGGCACATTTCCAAGTATTGAGTACGTTATTACATTTTATATAGAGCTATATTTCCCTATTCTTTACCATGTTAAACGCGATCGCTGCGGTCTCCCCTTAAAAGAAAATATAAAATAGAAATCAAAAAATAATGATCTACTATAAGAAATATAAGAAGAATATTATAAGATACTATTATGGATAAACTGAAATAGCTTTTAAAAGTCGTGTAAGTAAGTAAATAGCTTAAATTATTATATAATCATTTAATGGAAACACTATAATAATGTATTAATGTATTAAACGAAAAAAAAGTGATATCAACCAAAATAGAAAGAAAGACTAAATATATAAATCTTTCGTGCGTCGAAAATTGATTATAAAAATATGTTTTTTAATTTATAAATTAAAATAATAAGGAGAAATAGTAAACCAAAGATAATGTCTATAACTCATAAGTAATTGGAAACAAGATAAAATGATATGATACAAAGATCTAAGAATAGTATAAAAAAGAAAAAAGAAATATCGAAAAGTAAATTAAATTAAAAAATTGATATGCAATTTTAAAATTAAAGCAAGAAAGTAAAAATATAAGTACATTTTCAAATGACCTTTTAAATTTTTAATTTATATATTTTTTTAACCTATATGTAATTTAATTAGTATCATTGCTTGCCTAATTTATGAATATTAATATAGTAATCGATATATATATATATATATATATATATATATATGTATATTAGTGAATACATAACATTATGTTATTTTATAATATAAATAATATTGCAATTCAGTATATTACTATATATATATATTTTTTTTTAATTCATTTATAATTAAGTATTATAAATATCAAATTATAACCATTACTTATGAATAATGTATATAATTTCTAACTTGTTGCGTACCATTTCAAAACATACTTATCTATTCTATTTATATATTCATTTTAAGTATTTACTTCATATTTAATTATAGTATGCTTGCCAATAAATTTTAGAATTTGAAAATTATAATTAAAAATGAAAATTAAAATATTTTATTATTTTAATGTCAATATTAATGCTTTTTCCTATTAATGATCATACATTTCTTGCTAACATATAGGTCTCATGTAATAATTCATAATAACCCATTAGACATATTTAGCGTGTATTTTACTATACATAAAATGAATAATTATATAATTATGATTATAAAAATAAATACAAATATTTATTAATTATTTGAATTATATTTTAGGTTAGTTCTGGTAATAATATTAGTGAACTTTTAACTACATTGAAACAATTCAAGAGACATATTTATAGTAAAAGTTAATAAAATTGTATATATATATATATATATATATATATATATATATATATTATTTGGTTATCACATAAACTAAATTTAAAATTAATAAAACAATATTAATTTAAAAATAATAGCGGTTTAAATAACCAGATGTTATACATAACTAGTTATATTTAAATATATTTGTAACGAAGAGAGTATATTCTGCAATAGATTATCAGATTATGAAGATAGTTATAACTATTTAATTTCTATTTCAATATATCTAGATAAATTAGCCTTTAAAGCGAGTATACAATTAGGTTTGATTTAAAACATAGTTATAACCTAAAATCATTTATTAGGAATCTATACCACACCTTAATAATTAATTTTGCGTTAACAAGTTTTTCTATATTTAAATTCAATTAGAAATGCCATTAAATAAAGATGCTAAATAATATATATCACTATGGTAACTAATTGTATTATTTTATTTTATACGACTTGTAAAATGTCATGTATTACATATATTTACAGGAGAAGGCATTTTTCTTGGAAGTGTAAAATGCATAGAAATATGGGATGAAGATAAAAACATTATTTTAATATCGAATACAATAGATGACGATATGGTTATATATATGTTTTATTTGTGTATTATTTGGAAGTATTTAGAAACGTGTAAATATATTATATTATATAAATTTAAATAAATATAAAAGTTTAAACAATAATAAGATCAGTGGAGAATAAAAGGCAAGTTTGATTAAACACAAATTCTAAAAATAGCATTCGTTACTTAATTAATCAAGCGCGACACCAAGAAAAATATATGACTATATATATATATATATATATATTTCGTTAGCATAGAAGCTAATGTATTAATTGCCATGCAGTAGATTACTGGTGTAATTTTCTGGCCGTAATACAAATTAGACTTAAAAAAAATATACAAATGGCGATATATCCACAGATCTTGATCAAGCTTGACCAGAGCTAGAAGAGCTTGACCAATCACGGTATCGCAAGTGTTTTTAGGGAGGGAGGGAGGGAGGGAGGGAGAGAGAGAGAGAGAGAGAGAGAGAGAGAGAGAGAGAGAGAGAGATATATAGGTATTACTGACATTTTTGGAAATATATATAAAACAACTTAATCAACACATTTTACAATAAAACATCCTTCTTGTTATCAATAATTTATATATAATTTATACTATAATTAATTAATTAATTAATATGTATATTTTAAGTAAATCCATTTATCAAATTCAGCCTTGTTATAAATAAAGTTGATTTCTTCTTTTTATTTTCTTTAACATTGCAAGTATAAATTAGATGTTAGATGGCAAAGCTCGAGGTAAAAAGTATTTGTGTTATTCAATTAGTTTACTAATCTGCCGACTTGCGAGATTAACTGGGATATGTTATGTAAGGTTTTGATATCGGTGCATTGTTCTTTTGAATTACAATGTTCTAGCTTTCCTTCTGTTATTTGCAGAATGCATATACTGTGAACGACGACTACCGCTTATAACAATATCAGTGTATGTCGTCTTATTGTCGTCTAATAGATAAGATATTTTGCTACATCCGTATTCTACATGTGTGCTTTTCTATTTCGGAACCAAACATGTGGTTACCATGCCTACCAATAATTGTATAATAATAAATATAACATAAGTGCGGTTATTTTTCTAGAATCAATCATTTTACAACTACAATTGATACAATTACAGTTTTGGAGGAACGATAACGATAAAAATGTTTTGGAATCTGAAAATACATATGATATGTATAATGAATTGATTACTCCATATATTGATACGCGTAAACTTATGGTAACACAAGGTATTGCATAATATTATAAATCACATTATACATTATATACATATATGTATTATTACTATTATACTATATATATATATATATATATATATATATATAAAGATGCAACATTCAATTCGCGCTAATACTAACCACTTGTATAATTTTCAATATTTTACATAAAATCTAATTTGATTATTATTATCAAACATTTCACCTCCTTAATAATTTAATTTGACATTGAAACTCATATGTTTATTTGAGGTACAAGGATAAGTACAAATGTAATTAATGCAAGGTCATACATATCTTATGTATTTGATACAATATTATAATGTTTAATTTAAATTGATACACTTTTTTTAATTCATTAAAACTATTGATTTATTTCAAAATATTATATTATTTGTATATTTAATAGCCTTTATATAATATAGCATACTATTTAGTTTAATAAATAACCCAACATAAACTATTTAATATTATATCAAATTACTAATACTTCCAGATACATTGTTTTTATATAAACATACTATATTAAATATATTATTTGAAATCTAGGTGGTATTATTTTTTTTACATTATTTACCAAAAACCGTACGATTTTATGTACCGTATTTCCCGTCACTCCGACAGGTCACACCACTCTACCACTCCAATATATTTGCATGCACACGTCGAGTTACGGTTAATGTATACGTTCCGCTATACTCGACCCACTACAGAGTTAAATTATGATACTTCATAAGTTGTCTTATTTAAACAATTTGACTTATTATGTACGGCATTTAAATAAACTAGCTTTCAGAATATTTTAACTAGTCTATTATTTCTGAAAAAGATCATAATTTACTTTTGTTTCTAAATTAATAATAAAAGAAAAATATATATTCAAAATATAGGGTTTAGGAAAATATACTTTTTTAAAAGTCTAATTTATTAAAATGTGAATTTATAATAAATCATAGAATTCTAAATCATAATGAAAAATATGTAATTGTAATAATGTTGAATGATTAATCTAAATTTAAAATAAATGTATAACTAAATTATACTAAATGAAAAAAAAAATGTAATTTGGTTATACATTTAACATTATTTCAAACATTCAAAAAAAAGTAAATTTATGATTTCAATAGTTCAATATTATAAAAACTTTTGGAATAATAAATATCAAATTATTATACAACATATCATTTGTTCTATTTACTAAATAGTATTTAGCGTTACTATGTTTTAATATTATTTATTAATTTATTTATTTAATAATATTATTTATTAATAATTATAATTATTTTTAAAATGCATACCTCCAGGATACGATTTCACAAAATATTAATTAAGATGTATAACAAAGTAATTTAGTTTTTTAAAATTTTTAATTTTATTTTAGTAATTATCTAATACATTTATTTAAAATATATGTTATAAGTTTAACTACGTATTCCTTTATTTAAATTTGTATTTAGTTACACATTCCTTTAGTTACATATTCCTTTAGTTACATATTCCTTTAGTTACATATTCCTTTAATTACACATTCCTTTAGTTACATATTCCTTTAGTTACATATTCCTTTAGTTACATATTCCTTTAGTTACATATTCCTTTAGTTACATATTCCTTTAGTTACATATTCCTTTAGTTACATATTCCTTTAGTTACATATTCCTTTAGTTACATATTCCTTTAGTTACATATTCCTTTAGTTACATATTCCTTTAGTTACATATTCCTTTAGTTACATATTCCTTTAGTTACATATTCCTTTAGTTACACATTACTTTAGTTACATATTCCTTTAGTTACACATTACTTTAGTTACATATTCCTTTAGTTACATATTCCTTTAGTTACACATTCCTTTAGTTACATATTCCTTTAGTTACATATTCCTTTAGTTACATATTCCTTTAGTTACACATTCCTTTAGTTACATATTCCTTTAGTTACATATTCCTTTAGTTACATATTCCTTTAGTTACACATTCCTTTAGTTACATATTCCTTTAGTTACATATTCCTTTAGTTACACATTACTTTAGTTACATATTCCTTTAGTTACACATTCCTTTAGTTACATATTCCTTTAGTTACATATTCCTTTAGTTACATATTCCTTTAGTTACATATTCCTTTAGTTACATATTACTTTAGTTACATATTCCTTTAGTTACATATTCCTTTAGTTACATATTCCTTTAGTTACACATTACTTTAGTTACACATTACTTTAGTTACATATTCCTTTAGTTACATATTCCTTTAGTTACATATTCCACATAGCTTGTAATCTCTAATTTATCCCTAAACATTCAATCTGATATCCGATGTATTCCCGTCCTAATTATTATGAGATATATTACTATTATTGGATACATATTGATATTTATCTTTAAAATTATATAATTTTTTTAATGTATATTTTTTTGTTATCTTTGCTAAATTTGAAAACCCGCAAGAAACAACACGATGTATTAATTTACATAATAATTAAATTACATAATTGTTAACTATTATATAATCTTTTAAAAAATAAAGTATATGTATATATAACTATTGTATATATAATAATAGTTTATTTATTTCTATTATATAAAAATATTAATTCTGAATCGAATATTGCCACCTTTTTTATGTATACTCACTATTTCGATTATTTAATAATTTTATTAAATGTGTTCTGAATATTTATATTATATATAGATACATACCTATACACGTATTAGGTTATTTATAAAAGTCTAATCGTTTTAGTTAAATGGAAGATTCCGTTGTCGTTTTTTAATAATCTCGTGAAATCTCAAGTTATACCGACAAAAGCCGAAATCGATCTCTTGAATAGTAAAACTAAAGAATTGTTTGCAAATAATGACATGTATAACATACTCACTAAACATAATGTAATGTCTATAGTGTTCATAACCGAAAAAGCTGCCAATGAAATTGTACAGGTAATATATGTATATATATATATATATATATATATATATATATATTATTAATAGGAATTTTAGCGAAAATATTACAGAATTTAATAATTGGTGAATAGTAGATAAGATAAAATGCAGTAAGAAAAGATTATATAATAAATAGGCATTTTGAAAGGAATTCGATTTATTAAGTTCGATCTTAATAGTAAGGCACTCGAGTTAATAGAATGCCATCGATGCTAATGATAATTTTACGATATACCGTTCGAATGATACGGCGATATCATCGCTGCGTAACGTATGACGTCACGAAACGAGCTTGAAGCGCGTACCGTACGCCAACGACGCCGAGAGTATGTGAAGTTGCCCGTTTAGTCTTCGGTGAGTCGAGTGGCGAGCATCGAGCATCAAAGCAATAATTAGACAATAGTATTAAAAGACTTGAGATGATATACTACGCGGGTATTTGTATGGAATACTCGTGAAGAGTATTGTGTAGCGTACTAATAAGCAGCACTCGTGTATAGTACATGCGATGAGTACTTGTGTAGTGTAATATTGATTAAAGTAGTACACTTTAAAATTATAATTATTTGAGTATTATATTCTTCTTAATACTGTAAAATCAATGTTATTTTATCACTTAAAATGATATAATTACTAATTGTGTTTCATTAGAATACATTTTATAGATCACAATTAATTCTGTATATATATATATATATATATATATATGTATTTTATGATTTCAGATGAATGATAATGTATATTAAAATGAAGGTATAAACAGAATATTTAAAGTTATCATAAATAAAATGATATATAAAATAGGTTATTTGTTACTTATTGGCGATTTTGAAAGATTATACGATAGTTACTATTATTTTCACTAAAGGAGTACTTGTACTTGTACTTTATACTCGTTATACCATAGAACGAAAATAATCAAAATACTTATAAATAACTACAAAGAGAGTTCTTGATTTTGTATGCAAATTTAAAAAAATTGTAATCCATACTTTATTAATATTATTAATTTTATTCAATTATTGTATAACAATAAAAGTATAAGGCACCTGAATAAAAACACTCACATAAATATTATATTCAATGTATTACTTTACCCAAATTATTAAATTATATTATATTATATCTCAAATAATGTGTTATACGATAAATTAGAGAGGAGATATTTCTAGAGATATTTCTAGAGATATTTCTAGAGATATTTCTAGAGATATTTCTAGAGATATTTCTAGAGATATTTCTAGAGATATTTCTAGAGATATTTCTAGAGATATTTCTAGAGATATTTCTAGAGATATTTCTAGAGATATTTCTAGAGATATTTCTATATATATTTCTAGAGATATTTCTAGAGAATAAAATTTTACATTTTAATAAATAAAAAGGTATAAAAATCGCAAAATTTGAAAAAGTTCAGAATAATTATCTCTATTATGAATATTGCTTGTTATGATTAAATATATTGATATGTATAGATATTAACTACATTGCAGAATATAATTTTAAAATTCAAAGCTATTATCGCGAAAAATCAAATATTAACATTAATCAACAAATCATATGCAATATACACACAAAATCATATACAATACCTATACACTCATAATTAATAAATATATATATATATAAACATTTATTAAAATTTTTTATATTATTGTCATAGAAAGTTGGATCTTATAAATTCTTCACGTAAATTATAATGATAACTATAAATGTTAATCAATAATTTAATAGATAATAAATCGCATATACGACCGTAATCATTTAGTTCATAAATGACTTAAATACGAAATAATATTATAGGATAAACGATATAGTGATTCATTATAATATAATATTCAAATATATAATTGAAATATCGTGGAACGGATTTTCAGAATAGGTGTTATTGAACAAACCATCAATTGCATCATATGCGTTACTTCGCAGTGGCCGATATGGAGGGTACATTTTTTTAAAATAGAAAATTCTAACTAGAACCCGAGATATAAATAAAAATGTAAATAGTAAAATAGAATACAGTAAGATAATATAGGATAAAATATTATGAAATGAAATAGAATAAAACTAGAATAAGAATGGGGAGGACCTCAATCCGGAGACGAGAAGAAGAATTGAGTGGTACCCGGGGATCCTTCGATAGCCGCCACTCGCGGCCTCTATCGGTAGGAATATTTAATGCCCGCTTGATATTGTCGTTCTCAGGGACCCATGAGCCCAGCGCACCGACTACGAGTGGCATAACTGTGCCAATGTCGGCGTATTTAGACTTTTTGCGGTCGGATGCACTAGCTAGGTTTGAGACTTCATCAAACGAGCACGTCACGTCTATAACGATATGTGGATGTATGATGGTGATGTCCGGAATGAGGGCACCTGAACGTAATTTAAGGGAGTGGGGTACGTCCAGGATTTCTAACAGGTTAGTCAGTATATGTTCTACTGCATCATGACGTTTGGTGTAGTGTAGCAGCATTGAGGAACAGCTAGATACAACGTGCGAAGTAGTCTCCTCCTTTTGGAAACATCTTCTGCACATTGTATCGCTCGACACTACCCCCGGAATGAATTTCGTGGGGAGGCAGCCAAGCTTGGCTTTGGACCAGAAGCTCCAAGCCGTGAAGGAAAGAGGGGTTCTAGCTGAGGTCAAATAGGGGATATCCCCACTTGACTTATCAAGCGACATAGCGCTAGGAACCCTTCCTTGCACGGCTAGAGAGAGGAGCTTCTCGGACCACCGTTCTCTCAACGCTAACCGGACGGTTCGAACGACCTTAGAAGGCCTGCAAGAGAAGTCATCGATGATAAGTATTAAGTTGTTTCTATCATCGGCATCAATCTTGCAGTGCAATCTAGCGGCCGCTTTCCTCGTCCTCGTCCAAATATTTGTCAGGGTGGAGTTGTGCCTGAAAGCGTAAAGGCCTCCATCGTTGTTCCCTGACAAAAATGTGTGGTGTGATGCAGTAGCACCTTTTAGACCCGTCTCTATGGTCTGCGTAAGTTCCCTTAGAGCTAGCGTACTTATCGTATGGTCGCTCGAATTTAGCAGATGTATGCCCTTGGAGAGAGTCCATACATCTGCCTCTTCGATTGAATTGGGAATCGCTAGCCCTCCCACCGATCTGGTAGCATAAATGAATGAATTCGATGCTCTCTCCGGTAGTTTGCATATGTACTTAAGGAAGGATACAACTTTCTGATCGAGTTTTTTTAATCCTTCCTTAAATACTCTACCGGAAGAGAGATCGAATGAAATCGATGGGAGCAGGAAAGCTCGCAGAACTTCGAGCTTTTGCCATGGGGCTAAAAGGCATTCTGCCAGTTTGTCAATCTTACCTGGGACATCGGTACATAAACTGTATAAATAATTGTAACCGATTGGGATGCCCAGATAAGTTTCGTAGTCTGTCTTTGCTAGTTTTGGGATGTTATTGTTATAGATAGTAAATGTTTTGGCGGCAGTTTTGAGTGAGTGATGCGCATTTAGTCGCGTTAAAAGTCAGTCCTAGCAAAGACGATGTATCGGTAAGTCGGTGCAGTGTATGTTGGAGTGCATCGGCACTCCCTGCTATGATAGCTGTATCATCGGCATAGGTGGTGACCTTGACCGAGGCACCTCCGATGCTGAATCCGGGATTGATTCGCTTTATCAGCCTCGTTAGTGGCTCGGTTGCCAGATTAAAAATAATCGGACTCAGGCCATCACCTTGACGAACCACCGCTGTCGAATGGATATTCAGGGAGTGTTCGCCGCCTTGCAGGGAGCTGCAGTTGTCGTTGTAAAGTTCAGTAAGTATTGCCTTTAAACGTTGGTGGATTGGGAGGGAAAGGAAGAGATTTTTGAGGGTGGTGTGTGGGAGAGAACCGAACGCGTTGCGGAGTTTATATAGTTCATATAGACAGTGTAATTAAAAGTAGCCTATAGGCTAATATTACAATTCGTAATTGTACCTTATTTGCAATATGTTATCCACAATTGTTAAACTTAGCTTTTATACACGAAACATAACATTATTAAATAGTTATGTATGCAATTTATCATAATAATATAAATATTGAAAATAAGTTTATTTACAAATCGGCAGGTTTTTATTAATGCCGTGGGCAATTTGTATTACTGCTCAATTTATATGAGGTTCATGACCTAGATTATTTGTTTGTAATTATATGCTATATATATATATATATATATGTGTGTGTGTGTGTATGTGTGTGTGTGTGTGTGTGTGTGTATGTATGTGTGTGTGTGGGTGTGTGTGTGTGTGTGAATGTATGTGTGTGTGTATGTGTGTGTGTATGTAATTAGATGCATAACATTAACTATATATTCTAATTAATAAATAATAATGATCTATATAATGATAATATAGCTTTAAAGATTTTTGCCCCAATAAACGACTATTTAATTTTGTTTTATAATCAATAAAATATCTTATAACTAGATCAACATTAATATTATGAAAATGAAAGTATACACAATATTATATTATAAAAATAACATAGATATATAATATATATAATATATTTTATAAGAGTAATAAAGTTTGAATTATAATAAAGTTAATACATACTTATACTTAAAATAATGAATATAGCAAAAGGTATGTTATATATACTCCGCTGTATATTAATACCGTTTTACGATTCATTTTTAAAAAATCAATATATTCTAGATTGATTTAATTTTCTATAAATTTTATTTATATAATACTAATATAATATTATAGTTAATAATTTATACTAAAAAACATGAAAGTATTTATATTTTCACGTTTTTTATTATTTAATGAATCATTCGTGAGATCGCATATTTTTCCGATTTAATTTAAACATTTAAACCTAAACAATAAAAATTACTCAAAATATAATTATTACTTTAAATATAATATATATCATGGTAGAAGCCAAGAATACATATTCTTGGCTAATCTTGGGTGTAATAAAAGTGAGTTATTTTCTAAAAAAATAATAGATTAAACTGATTGGCTCGTTTCAATCACGTGCTCACGATTAAAAAATACACAATATGAGAACATAAATAATACGCAATACACACATATCTACAATTATTCGTTTGTCCAGGTATTTATGCCCTTGTGAATATTATTGTATTCATAATTGTAAAAAAACGACACAGAGATTTGGTTTTGTAATGTTAACATTAAAAAGCAATTGCTATGAATATAAATACATTTAAACGTATGTAAACTTAGCGTATAGATAAGAAAATAATGTGAAACAAATTTCAAAATATTTATTTATTTAGGAAATTATTAAAATAATAATGTATTATTATTGTATATATATATATATATATATATATATATATATATATATATAGCTTTATATTCATATATACCATAGTATTCTATTATTAGATTGGCACATCGGATGCTTTGAAATACATGTATTGTGTTTATTAAAAATTACTCAAAATAACGAATTAAGAACAGGTATCTTGAAATCTATACGATGTCTATTTGCTTGAAATTTCACTAAACCATAATATGTAGAATATATGAACTTTAATAGGCTGCAATAAGATGACACTAATCCATAACATGCAGACTATATGAACTATACCAGACTACTTTGCAATTACACTAACCATCAACATATAATATATAACTTAAATTACTAAGTTACTAATTAGAATTGTATAATATATATAAGCATCCAGAAAATAATTTATATATCATAGTAACATATGGGTAATTAACGAACCAAAGAAAATACAAGTATTTTTAAAATTAAATATTGTATAAGAATTTGATGGTATTTGTTAATTTTTTTGTTAAGTTAAATTTGTTAAATAACTATTATTAAAAATATATTTAAATCAATTTAATTCTAATGATATTGTTATACTAATATGTATATATATTATGTAAATATAAAAAACCAATGTATACACAAAGATACGAAATAACATTCAATAGTGGGTATCAAATAATTACATAAAGATACATTTCTCAGAAACGACCAGTTAATAAAATTAACAAGATATATTTTGCATCTTTTTACAAGATTAAAATAAAAAAGAGAGTATCACCAGAATTTCACGTATTGCATATAACTACAGTTACTACTTTAGTAGATAATCTACATATAGATAGAGGTATGATATCGCATCTATATCTAATATCATTATGAAAGGTATTATCTTTTTTCTTGTATACATTCCTGCACACATCGAACATGTTCTATTAATTATAATTGCCAACATAACTTAACGAATATAGCATTGTATATTTATTAGTACAATTCGCATTCGTTTGGTTAATAAAACAGGTTTTTACCTGTAGCCATATCGTGAATGGCAAAGCAACAATTTGCAAATATGTCTCAGTATTGGCATACCACGGAGTCTATAAATATATCCAACAGCAACATGAAATCATGTATATTTTCCGCGCACGCGAAATAGTAACCACGTATAACAAATTACCGTTATCGGTGGTAATATCAGTAATTACCACTGATATCAGTAATTACCACTGATATCAGTAATTACCACTAATATCAGTAATTACCACTGATATCAGTAATTACCACTGATATCAGTAATTACCACTGATATCAGTAATTACCACTGATATCAGTAATTACCATTATCGGTGGTATATATATATGAAACCAATTGGGTATTAATACCTAGACTTATATATTTTTATCAGATATCTTTAACTTAAAATAACTTAAGCATCTCTGCAATGGATGTAATGCTCAGGGAAATTGAACCCCCTCCGGACATGTAGAACACGGAAGCTAGGCTCATCGTGAAGGCGGATGTTACAATTGCAATTTTCGTTAATAAATTTGCTGTTTTAGGTACAACTCGCATATGTTTAGCTTCGTTACGTTTCTCGTAGGTAATTCCTGAGTTATGACAGAATGGAGGGTAATTGTTAGCTCAGCAAACATTCATGTAGCTTTTATAATATATAATAATTGTAAAAATATCAATTTTTTATTTATATTGAAAATGCGTAAATTTATTTACATTTAAGATTGTGATATCACTCTGTTTACTGGAATGTTAATTTTATAAGATAGTGGATTATGTAACAAGTGCGTTAGGTAATAAGTGTATTATGTAACAAGTGCGTTAGGTAACAAGTGGATTATGTAACAAGTGTGTTAGGTAATAAGTGAGTTAGGTAACAAGTGGATTATGTAACAAGTGCGTTAGGTAACTAGTGAGTTGGGTAACAATTGGGTTTCGTAATCAGTGCGTTATGTAACAAGTGCGTTAGGCAACTAGTGAGTTGGATAACAAGTGTGTTGCGTAATCAGTGCGTTATGTAACAAGTGCGTTAGGTAACTAACTTAGGTGTTATGATAAAGTTGATCTTACGTAGATCCGTAGATGTTAATGAATTCGCGGTAGCATGAAGTCTGACCTAGATATCTTAGATTGAGCTCCAGTGCTTCAAGGTGTGCCTCGATGCAGTCTCGGCTACCCATCTGTGTCGTCTGGTTGAACTTGCTCACGGATTGTGTATAAACAACTGGCCTGCTTACGATTGAATTCTTCTGCTTTGACATGATACAGATTGCCGCCCATATAATATTTACCGCGACGAGGAAATTATTAGAGTAATAATAAATTTGTTAATAAATGATAATAATAAGAAAGACTATATTTCAATTAATTGTTATTTTTAGTAAAAATGACTTCTATTGTGTATATTATATAGATGGATATGTCCATAATTCAATATAGAAATAATTAACTGATTCCGTTTCTTCCATGTATAAATCCACTAGATTAGTTGATTCAGCTGTGGCCTGATTATTAGTAATTTATAAATTATTTAGTTCGATCAATTGTTAATTATACAGATAACACTTTTTATCTGGATAAAGTTGTATTTTGTCTTATTAATTAGTTTTAGATTAGCACATAGTAAAATATGGTAGTTTTACAATAAATGGTTTTAACCATAAATTATTTCCACAATATTCTATTAATATATTCTAGAATTAAATCCGAGTTCACTGTTTTCCTAAATCTTTACATCATCAAAACCACATTCAAAATATAAAGCAAATACCACTGATTTCTCACATCACGTCATATTCAACAATCTAATTACAAAAATAAATTAAATTTTAAAATATTTCATAAATATGTTGTTATAAAATGTATAAATATTATTGATATATACAATATTATATAAATAGAATAGTGAGGTTATCTAAATTATATATTTAATAACTAAAAATATATAATAGAAAGCCAGAAATACAATCACATTTAAACCCGTTGAATTTAACATTTATGTTCTTATTTGTTTGGTAGAAATATTTAGCAAAAAAATATAATAATAATGGTTATAAAATATATTTTAAAACAATTGCGAAGATAACAATTCCTCCATAATTAGATTTAGTTATGAAGATTATTATTGTAAAAGTTTAGTTTCGGTTTTAATTATTTTGTACGAAAAAGAATTTAACCCACTAAGCCTCTCGAACAACTATTTTAACAGGTAGTGTAAATAGCCCATTAACACGAATAACATAAATTAACATGAATAGAGAAACTCAAATATATGTATAGATTTGAAATTAATTATATTCTATATAACAACATGTACGTTACGTATATGCGTTTGTATATATTAGAATCGCTAACATCGAACATGGTTAGGTTCTGGGAGTGATTCTCCTTGATATATTGAGATATAAGACTGTAGATATAGATACCAGTATTGATGAGCAATCAATTTAGTCCGAATTGTAGGAACTAAATGCCAGTCTTATAAAGCTATATTATGCTACTAAGATATCGTTAACTGAAAGAGAAAATGGAGTGTTGTTATAGTTGTTACCCGACCTTGAAGTATTCCATGAGCATTAGGCCAATAGTCTGCGTTCCGTTAATCTACTTAATTACGAGATTCTGAGGTGATAGCGGCATTGGCATCAAAGACTTCAGATGGCCGATAACATTTGTGTCGATATCGGAGATTCTTCCTTTGAAATCAAGATTTGTGGGCACCTGATCAACAAACGGAGTATATTAACAAATTTTAAGTTAGCAATTTTAAAATTTTCACTGCAAATAATAAAGATAATAATTGAAATGGCAAATGGTATATCAGTAAAGTTAAAAGAATTTTTTTAATTTGCAATAAAATAGATAGATAAAATAGAAGTCATTGCATTGTAAAGGAATAAAGAGTTTTTAATAAATTAGGCATACTAATACCAACTTGACTTTAGTTATAGTTTTAATATACAAAGTATAGGTTCAAATATCCAAGCAAAATGTATCCAAAAAAACATGTTCTTATATCAAATCTATTTTAAATGTAGCTTAATAGAGTAGCTTAATATATACTCTTGTAATATATGACAGATTATATACAAACAAAAAATTAAATAAATTATATGCTACATTTCAAAATTGTTTATAATTATATAAGATGGCCGACGTTACCTCCATTATCGCTCGTTCATATCGGTATAGTTAGATAAAACACTCGCCATCTAGAAAAATATAAATTTGATGGGAATATACAATAATATTTATCAGTGGACGTGTGAATTTTCAAACATACGAATGCATTAATACTTGAAATCAGAGTTTTTATACGAGAACATATTTTAAATACCTTTTACGTAATTTATTCTTTACAAATTTTAATTTAATTATGTATGTCATTAATGATATGCTTGTCACGCAGTCAACAAGTAATTTCTTTAACTTGCAAAATAATTAATTTTGTAGTTTTAGAAAGTTGAAATAAACTTGAATTGGTTTCCAAATCGCACACGAAAATATTCTACTGTTATTTATAACTATACTATTATTATAGATTTGTATAATAGGATGGGATTATATAATAATAGTAATACTGTTAGATGTATATATCTAATAAATATTATATATAATGCCTCAGTATACTGAAGTAAGAATATACTAAATAAATAAATACTATATATAATATTGATATAGTAATACATAATTTCTTATATATTGCGATATCAAGCAAAATAAAGCATAATATCAAGCAAAATATCGCGTGATGTAACAGACTTGTGACTCATCGGGAAGATCGACAATAAATGGTTCGCTCCAGAGCAATATGCCCGTGGTGTCACGGTCGGACCCTCCTCGCCAACGGAATCCTTCGAGGTCACTTTCGCCGTCTCCCAACCAATCGGAATCCGCGTAGCTCTTCGCGTACCGCAACATGAAATCCGAGAGGATACATTTACCTTTGCGGAAAGCACCGGCTACAGAGATGACCACGACCTACCGACAGGTGTCGCTATTAGTTATACCCTAACAAAGATGTCATGTCCTACTACGTACTTAGATTGAGAGAATATCTTTATCAGATACCATGCAATATTGCATATATATATATATATATTTATTTTTCTATAGCTGTTTATAATATATATCGAATACTTAATATTAAGGCAATTGAATAAATGTACAACATACCTTTTTATCTTTTACCCTATCGTCTAATAGAACTAAAGCAATTGCTGTTTCGTCGAGTTCAAAAGTGTGGTCATCCTTGGTAATCACAACTGGAACCGCGTGAGGAACAATAAAAGATTCCGACTGGTGATCCTCTTTCTTATTTTCTAAGGGTTTCAATATTAATCTATAAGTGTTTCTAATCTAACAATATGCGTAAATTGCGAATATAATTAAATTATTAGCACATTCTAAAATAAGAATTAGTATTATACTTCAAATTGGTTTCCCGCCGATATACAACCATAACGATACATTATTTAGAACCTTTTCTAATTTGTTGGGGATTCTACCGATAAGACGCGCAAAGACTATAAGTAACTACAGTAAAGATGTGCAAAGAAGAGTAACCATGGAAATTAATTATTTAATTTATAGATTTTTATATTAAATATAAGTAAGTCTTCCATATCATAAAGTTAGGAGTTTATAAATATAATGGTTTGTGGCATATATATATATATATATATATATATATATATATATATAATGAATAATAATAATTAAATTAATAAATGATAAGTTATAACTAAAACAATCAATTATACGAATTGGTGTAATTGGTATTGAATACTTAATAGCATATAGTATACTATGCGTACATATTAGTAGTATGCGTAATGTATCAGTAAAGTAATAATGCTGATACGATTATGTATCATAATAGTATCAGCATAATGACGTCTACTAGATTATATCCTTATTCGGAGATATTTATTTATGTTTGATTTCGAATAGCATATTTTATTAGATACGATTTCACAATCTCATTTACTAGATAATATCAAGTAAATATGTATTACTTATAATACAATTACATATTAACTATTATTAATATAATATATAATAAACGCAAGACTGCTAAATATACTAAATATGTTGCGATTCATATATCATAGATCTGTTAAAGCTTTCCGTTATATCGACAAGAAATGAATGTCTAATATTAACTTATTTGAATATATTTCGATGTACGCGATGTAATTTCCAATCTATAGATATAATATATACGTAAAGATATAAAATACATAACTATATAATATTATTATCTCATTAGCTTACATATATAAGTACTACATATATATATATATATATATATATATATATATATATATATATATATATATATATATATATATATATATATATATACACACACACATATATATATATATATATATATATATATATATATAATATATAATAGATACATATAATATATTAAATGAGTCATCGTAATTCATGCATAATTCTATATATAGAATTAGAAAAAACTGTTAATTTGTGATGTTAAATAATGATGTTTGCAAAATGAATCGTAAAACGGTATTAACGGCGTAGTTAATATAACTTTTGTTATATTTAATACGTTAAGAACATTTGTGATATTATTGATAAAATAGAGAATAACTTATATTGTTATTTAATTGATTATTGTATGTATTTAGAGATCAATTGTATTTGTGAATCTGATTCTCCACGAATATTCCTATTTCGGTACGTGCGAGCTTTATTGGAGAATATGTCATTATTATGTCATCATTATATCATCAAAAACATAAAAGTACATTCCGGGTATTATCTCGATATATATATATATAAACATTACGAATATATCTCTTTTTCTCTAGTAATAGTCATGGAAATGGGTTGCCGTCTATCAGTTGGGTGTGCTATATATAGAAATTATATAATTGTATAGTTATATAATCGTTCACCTATTGGCTACTTCACTCATTCTGCTTACATATTGTGTTCCGACTTAGTTGGTTGTTGGACAGTCTTGTATATAATTTGCCGATGGATGAATGGATTGCTTTTGGGAATGAGGGTACCTATAGGTACCCTCTATAGAGGGTATTCCAAAAGGATTCCAGGGGGCTGATCTCGGGATCAATCTTATTGTACTCATCGTAAATCTCGATACTTCTAACAGCCGTTGCTAACCTTATTGGCGTCCATTTTGTTAATGAAACCAAAAGTTTTGTTACGTAATTATTATATTATTTAAAACCTTTATCAAATATATGCATACTTAAATAAATAATAGTAAAATAACATTATGTAAATTTAATTAGTTATATAAAATTATATTGACTTACTTTGGAAATATTCATACTTTATTGTTTATCATAAAATATACTATGATTTGTATTATTATGTTATTTTTAATATTATATATACCTTTTTTCATACTATTAATGTTTACAGAGTTATAAGTTATTTTATTGATCATAGTAAAAAAAGTAATATTAGTAAAAACTAGTTATTTCTATTAACATTTGGCGAAAAAGTCATTGACGCTAAAAGTGTACCAAATATATTTGGTACACTTTTATATATATATATATATATATATATATAAATATATAAAATAACATTATTTTATACGATTGATAATTGTAATATAAAAATATCTGACATGTATGTATAAATATTTTATTAAATATTGAAATATAAAATAACATAAATAATCTATATAATATATAAAACCTTGTATATTGCCCATATTTATAATTGAAATTTTTTAATATTTTCTGTGTCATGCGCAGTATCTCTAATGCAAATCTATATATGATACGCATAACGCATAACATATAATCATCTACATATAGATGTTTATAAATATGTTAATATAAAATGTAATGATCAAATATAAATATTATTATTTTTAAAATAATAAATAATATTTTATTATTTGATTAATGCATGGATTTACAATATTCCAATTAAAAATTATGCAAATGCATATAATCATAGATTTATAATTTATAATAATTTGAAATTTTAAATATATGATTACATCACTATTTCTGATAAATAAATGTATGTTATATATAATAATTACGATTATTTAAATAATTTAATATTATAATATATATATATATGTATACAAATGTATATAAATATATTAACATAAAAAATATTTAATAAGGATTCTCTATAAATATGTTATTTATAATATATTTATAGAATGTTATGAATATTCCCCAAATTAAAGTTTAAATATGCTATCGGGTCATAGATTTGTCATTGACTAGCTAGGCTGTGAACTATGCTACATTGTTTACAAAATTTAATATTGTAAACAAATAATCATTACCTCATATTATTTTATTTTTAAAATTGATTTTTAATATAAAAATAATATGAGGAAAATGCATAACGGTTTACGAAATTATAATGTTTCATACTATCTTATATAATATATATAGTTATGAGTCATTACTAATGACCAATTCCAACAAAGTATAAGGAGATTGCCATGGTTTTAGCAGATCTGTCGGCTGATTTCTATACGATTCGTGTAACGTATTTTTTATTTTATATTCACATTTGCATATATCAGTATAGTGCATATAATAATATTAGTATATATTATTTAAATAATAAGTATTAATGATAAATATTAGTATTGTTATATATATTTTTTAAATACATATTAGTTAAAAAGTAAACATATTTTTATAATAAAGGTGATGTACCTATATTTAAAAATCACCTATATATGAATAATCAAAATCTACTCAATTCGCTAATATTGGCTAATAGGATTAAAATATAATATTAAAATATTTTATTTATTATTTACGCTTCAGGTTCAAATGAATGATTAGTTTATATATATAAATCACTTACTATGTACTTATTGTATGCCGATATATCAAATAATTTAATAATTATATATTATAATATTGAATAAACATATATTTTATATGTAATAATTATATTATATAAACACGATTTAAGAAGTATTCTATATATAGAGTCTAACAAATATAATACACTAAAAAATATACATTTCCCTTTATTTTTAAATAAGTTTTGGAAAATTATAGTTTTACTATCGCATATATGCTCAAATTTTAGTTATTGCTAAATTCATAATATAAATTTTAAATAATATATCACATTAACTATTAATATATCTAGTATAGTTAGTTATTTCAAGTGTATTCCATATATATAGGTATGAAATAATGTTATATTGAAAATAAATATGAATTTTCCACATATTTTTCTATTTACATCGGTAATTAGTAGAAGTTCTATTGATATCGATGCAATATCTATATTTAATAATCAACCATGTATGAACCACAAAGACATGAAATTATAAAAATACATAACATTATTTGTAAACAATGTAGCATAGTTCACAGCCTATCTAGCCAATACCTATAGATTTACAATTTTCCAAATATAAATCGGGTACAATGATGCATTATATAACTTGTACATTTAAACCACTTGTGTAATACTAGTATGTATTAGATAATTAATATTATATATATATATATATATTAGAGAAATTGTTTTAATAATAATAGGAGTGAAATGTATGAAAACATATAGATTTGTATTCATATAGATTTGTATGAATTACATATTTTCAAAAATAGAAATAGAGTTTACAAATTCGAAGCGTCAATTTAATTTATAAAAACATTTCTAACTATTATGATTGAATTATATATATATGTATTTATATTATAAAATATGAAGTACATAAAGTGTATTCGAGGGATTGTATTTCAATGAAAAGTAAATTCCTTATCCATAATTCTTCAAATATAATTATTGATAAATAGGAAATCGTAAACAAATGTGATTGGTTGATCTTTGAAAATTTAGCATATAAATAAATATAATTTATTATGATTGGTCATAATTATATGTAAATAAATATTAATATATTTTATAAAATAGCCGCTAACACATGGGCATAAAAATTTCAAATATCTAAATTTTATAATATGGATTTTTAAGCGAGACAATTTTATTTATAAATTGTATTTAAATGTAACTAAACTAGATCAACAACCATTTCTATAAAGTATTATTTTAGGATTATACGGTTATAAATAACTTTATACAAACAAGTTATACTTTAAATACTTTAAATATTAAACTTTAATTTAAAAATACAATTTACATCATACATATCTCAACATTCATATTGTATCTATTTAGATTGCTAGCAGATTTGAAAATGTATGTTTTAAATAGTTATTACCAGAATTGCAAGTGCTAATTGATGGGTATAAACCCACAGATAAATAAATGTATTGCACATTCTTATCTAGTTTTGAATAATATCAAAGAAGGAAATAGGATATTATGAATTATCCATAATCTATATGAATTATTATCACCATTACATGAACAATTGTTTTTACGTATTTTATAGGTGTTATAATAATCACTTGATTTTATTGTATAGATTAAATACTTATTTAATTTAATTATTAATTTAAATTAAATAAAAATACTAAAAGAATGATTATTACCGAAGGCTGCCTCCATATGGACTACAGACGTCGTAATGTAATCCTGGCTCCGATGGTCCGCGTATCCACATTGCCGATGCGTCTGCTTTGCCTTGAGTATGGTGCCGATATCGTCTACACCGATGTCAGTAAGTCGATGTGTTCGAACACTAAACTGCGCATTATAAAATGCGCATTATACTCGAGTTCATAAAGACTCATTTCAAAAGCCGTCCTTCCACACTTAAAGCCTCGTTATACTCGAGTTCATTAGCAATTTAAGACACAATAAAAAGCCTTTCCTTTCACACTACAACACGCGGTAGAAGAAATACTCATCAGCTACCTAAACTCGTTCATTAAATCGATAATGTCTAGATTCTATTATGTAAATTCTATTGATTCACGGTTTTATTCAATATTTTCACAGGAAATCATCGACTATAAACTTTTGAGATGCAAAAAATCTCAGAATGGTTTTGAATTATATTTTTTAGTATTTCATAATTAATATTTCTATTCACTTTTTATTATAAATATCAAAGTTAACTTTCTTATTATCTTTATTAGATTTAATGATTAATTATGGTGATCAGGAGATAATTATTTAATTACTTTTCGATATTGATAAATATTATAAATGATCAATATCTATTGTGTAAATAATATTTAGTTTCATTCATATTTATTATTAACCCAATAAGAAATATCTATGAGTATCTTTCTGTCTGAAAATATGTATAGTCACATTGTTACCATGGTAACACATCCCACTCCAGCTAGCCTCGGCACCACCGATTATGTGATGGAAGACGGCAATTTGACGTTTCGTACATGCCCCGCCGAGAAGAGTCGCCTGGTCTTCCAAATGGTATGAAGGTCATTCCAAATGGTATGAAGGTCATTCCAAATGGTATGAATGTCATTCCAAATGGTATGAAGGTCATTCCAAATGGTATGAAGGTCATTCCAAATGGTATGAAGGTCATTCCAAATGGTATGAAGGTCATTCCAAATGGTATGAAGGTCATTCCAAATGGTATGAAGGTCATTCCAAATGGTATGAAGGTCATTCCAAATGGTATGAAGGTCATTCCAAATGGTATGAAGGTCATTCCAAATGGTATGAAGGTCATTCCAAATGGTATGAAGATCATTCCAAATGGTATGAAGGTCATTCCAAATGGTATGAAGGTTATTCCAAATGGTATGAAGGTCATTCCAAATGGTATGAAGGTCATTCCAAATGGTATGAAGGTCATTCCAAAGGTATGAAGGTCATTCCAAATGGTATGAAGGTCATTCCAAATGGTATGAAGGTCATTCCAAATGGTATGAAGGTCATTCCAAATGGTATGAAGGTCATTCCAAATGGTATTAAGGTCATTCCAAATGGTATGAAGGTCATTCCAAATGATATGAGGGTATTCCAAATGGTATGAAGGTCATTCCAAATGGTATGAAGGTCATTCCAAATGGTATGAAGGTCATTCCAAATGATATGAGGGTATTCCAAATGGTATGAAGGTCATTCCAAATGGTATGAAGGTCATTCCAAATGGTATGAAGGTCATTCCAAATGGTATGAAGGTCATTCCAAATGGTATGAAGGTCATTCCATATGGTATGAAGGTCATTCCATATGGTATGAAGGTCATTCTAAATGGTATGAAGGTTATTCCAAATGGTATGAAGGTCATTCCAAATGGTATTAAGGTCATTCCAAATGGTATGTAGGTCATTCCAAATGGTATGAATGTCATTCCAAATGGTATTAAGGTCATTCCAAATGGTATGAAGGTCATTTCAAATGGTATGAAGGTCATTCCAAATGGTGTGAAGGTCATTCCAAATAGTATGAAGGTCATTCCAAATGGTATGAAGTCATTCCAAATGGTATGAAGGTCATTCCAAATGGCATGAAGGTCATTCCAAATGGTATTAAGTTCATTCCAAATGGTATTAAGGTCATTCCAAATGGTATGAAGGTCATTCCAAATGGTATGAAGGTCATTCCAAATGGTATGAAGGTCATTCCAAATGGTATGAAGGTCTTTTTTTAGAAAATATCCAATAAGCTTTCAATTATTTCCATTCTGCAACTTCAGAAATTGTCTATATTTCTCCGTCACCTACCCTTCTCTATATCCCCTTCACCTACTATTTCCTCTCGAACTCTATCTCTCTCTTTATCCACCTTCTCTTACATATTTTCCTTTCTCCGTGAATCTCAATATATGCCGCTATGTATCCGCCTTTCTCCCTCTATCTCAGTCTAACTTACTTTCTAACAAACATTATATTTCAGGGCACAAATGACGCAGACAGAGCTTTGCTAGCTTCTCGGATGATGTTCGTATTTGCTTTCGTCATTAATTACGCTTAATTCCTAATACGGCCTCAATTATTTTGTTAATAAATATTCAACTAGTTGTATTTCGCATAATGATGATTTAGATATTGTTATGGACGCTAATTATATATATTATGTAATGTTACGCATGATTAAATGATTAGAAAATACCCTAGTGTTGTAGACAATTTATTAATATTGCAGTGAAAATGAAGTATCCGCCGTCGATATTAATATGGGATGTCCTAAAGAATTCTCAATAAAGGTACAAAATATAAGAATATAAAATGTTTTGTTTATTGTCGATTTTGAATATATATTAAATATAACGAATTAATAGTTTGACTTGGTTTGACCAATTTGAAAATATATAAAGTTCATCTATTTTCTCGCATTTATTGATCATTTTACATATTGCCTATTGTTGCCTATTGTTGCATATTGTTTGCCGAATATAACAATGAAACCAGATGATGTAACAATTATAAATTTTTATATAATTATTTTTATAAAATAGAATTATAATATAATACAAATATATAATTATAATATAAATATGATATATTTTCTCTTTTATTATATAACAAAAAAACTAAAATGACCTGGATGGTTTATTGGGATAATCAAGTATATAATGTATGCTATAACATTAGGGTGGTTAGTTTTTCAAATTTTTAATAATTCATTGTTCTGGAATTATTACTGTGCTGTATAAAATAATGATCTATGTAAAATTATAGATATAAATAATAAATATTGAGTATGTAAAATTTACATATCAATCTGATTATTTAAATAATGCCTGGATATGCAGTTACGCATATTAATTAGTAGTTTTTTATTATAAATATTTAAAAAAATGTAATTTTTAATGAATTTTCTAAAATTAAAATTTTTAAATCTATAATTTAGAATATTTAATATACTTATATTTATCATATATTATTAACTAGTAGAATTTATTTCAATAAATAATAATAGAAAAATCAAGACTATAATTTAAATTATTGTTTTTAAGATTTAGGGTGATTTAGAAAAAAAAGTTTTTAAACTTATAATTTTTATTTTCATATGTAAACAAAATATATTTTAGATTCAAATATTCAGATATTTCTTTATGTCGCTTTAAATTTTGAAAAATGATTAAATAAACAATTTTTCAATGTAAAATTTATGTACACATTTTAACTAGATATTCTAGAATTATCAGAAAAAATAATTATATATAAAATATATATAATATATATAAAATATTATATATTACTAACGTTAATTACTTTACCCCATATCAATTTCAGGGCGGCATGGGAGCTGCGTTGTTGTCGAACCCCGAGAAAATAAAACAAGTTGGTAGAAATGGATTACCGCCACTTTTGCCCCGTTGCCCCGGGCAACCGCGGCTCAGTTGATTTTATTTTCTATTTCGCTGTTGGCCGATTTCTCGATTTCTCTTCCGTAATCTACGACTGGCAATCGTAGTCCTCGCGACGGCGTATAGACAAAAATTATATAGGACGTTGTACGAATT
>OZ038318.1:9396615-9474115 GCA_964035775.1 Osedax frankpressi
GCCACTAACGTAACGCCACTAACGTAACGCCACTAACGTAACGCCACTCTAACGTAACGCCACTAACGTAACGCCACTAACGTAACGCCACTAACGCCACTAACGTAACGCCACTAACGTAACGCCACTAACGTAACGCCACTAACGTAACGCCACTAACGCCACTAACGTAACGCCACTAACGTAACGCCACTAACGCCACTAACGTAACGCCACTAACGTAACGCCACTAACGTAACGCCACTAACGTAACGCCACTAACGTAACGCCACTAACGTAACGCCACTAACGCTACTAACGTAACGCCACTAACGTAACGCCACTAACGTAACGCCACTAACGTAACGCCACTAACGTAACGCCACTAACGTAACGCCACTAACGTAACGCCACTAACGCCACTAACGTAACGCCACTAACGTAACGCCACTAACGTAACGCCACTAACGTAACGCCACTAACGTAACGCCACTAACGTAACGCCACTAACGTAACGCCACTAACGTAACGCCACTAACGTAACGCCACTAACGTAACGCCACTAACGTAACGCCACTAACGCCACTAACGTAACGCCACTAACGTAACGCCACTAACGTAACGCCACTAACGTAACGCCACTAACGTAACGCCACTAACGTAACGCCACTAACGTAACGCCACTAACGTAACGCCACTCTAACGTAACGCCACTAACGTAACGCCACTAACGTAACGCCACTAACGTAACGCCACTAACGTAACGCCACTAACGTAACGCCACTAACGTAACGCCACTAACGTAACGCCACTAACGTAACGCCACTAACGTAACGCCACTAACGCCACTAACGTAACGCCACTAACGTAACGCCACTAACGTAACGCCACTAACGTAACGCCACTAACGTAACGCCACTAACGTAACGCCACTAACGTAACGCCACTAACGTAACGCCACTCTAACGTAACGCCACTAACGTAACGCCACTAACGTAACGCCACTAACGTAACGCCACTAACGTAACGCCACTAACGTAACGCCACTAACGTAACGCCACTAACGTAACGCCACTAACGTAACGCCACTAACGTAACGCCACTAACGTAACGCCACTCTAACGTAACGCCACTCTAACGTAACGCCACTCTAACGTAACGCCACTAACGTAACGCCACTAACGTAACGCCACTAACGTAACGCCACTAACGTAACGCCACTAACGTAACGCCACTAACGTAACGCCACTAACGCCACTAACGTAACGCCACTAACGTAACGCCACTAACGTAACGCCACTAACGTAACGCCACTAACGTAACGCCACTAACGTAACGCCACTAACGTAACGCCACTAACGTAACGCCACTAACGTAACGCCACTAACGTAACGCCACTAACGCCACTAACGTAACGCCACTAACGTAACGCCACTAACGTAACGCCACTAACGTAACGCCACTAACGTAACGCCACTAACGTAACGCCACTAACGTAACGCCACTAACGTAACGCCACTAACGCCACTAACGTAACGCCACTAACGTAACGCCACTAACGTAACGCCACTAACGCCACTAACGTAACGCCACTAACGTAACGCCACTAACGTAACGCCACTAACGTAACGCCACTAACGTAACGCCACTAACGTAACGCCACTAACGCCACTAACGTAACGCCACTAACGTAACGCCACTAACGTAACGCCACTAACGCCACTAACGTAACGCCACTAACGTAACGCCACTAACGTAACGCCACTAACGTAACGCCACTAACGTAACGCCACTAACGTAACGCCACTAACGTAACGCCACTAACGTAACGCCACTAACGTAACGCCACTCTAACGTAACGCCACTAACGTAACGCCACTAACGTAACGCCACTAACGTAACGCCACTAACGTAACGCCACTAACGTAACGCCACTCTAACGTAACGCCACTAACGTAACGCCACTAACGTAACGCCACTAACGTAACGCCACTCTAACGTAACGCCACTAACGTAACGCCACTAACGTAACGCCACTAACGTAACGCCACTCTAACGTAACGCCACTAACGTAACGCCACTAACGTAACGCCACTAACGTAACGCCACTCTAACGTAACGCCACTAACGTAACGCCACTAACGTAACGCCACTAACGTAACGCCACTAACGTAACGCCACTAACGTAACGCCACTAACGTAACGCCACTAACGTAACGCCACTAACGTAACGCCACTAACGTAACGCCACTAACGTAACGCCACTAACGTAACGCCACTCTAACGTAACGCCACTAACGTAACGCCACTAACGTAACGCCACTAACGTAACGCCACTAACGTAACGCCACTAACGTAACGCCATTAACGTAACGCCACTAACGTAACGCCACTAACGTAACGCCACTAACGTAACGCCACTAACGTAACGCCACTAACGTAACGCCACTAACGTAACGCCACTAACGTAACGCCACTAACGTAACGCCACTAACGTAACGCCACTCTAACGTAACGCCACTAACGTAACGCCACTAACGTAACGCCACTAACGTAACGCCACTAACGTAACGCCACTAACGTAACGCCACTAACGTAACGCCACTAACGTAACGCCACTAACGTAACGCCACTAACGTAACGCCACTAACGTAACGCCACTAACGTAACGCCACTAACGTAACGCCACTAACGTAACGCCACTAACGTAACGCCACTAACGTAACGCCACTAACGTAACGCCACTAACGTAACGCCACTAACGTAACGCCACTAACGTAACGCCACTAACGTAACGCCACTAACGTAACGCCACTAACGTAACGCCACTAACGTAACGCCACTAACGTAACGCCACTAACGTAACGCCACTAACGTAACGCCACTAACGTAACGCCACTAACGTAACGCCACTAACGCCACTAACGTAACGCCACTAACGTAACGCCACTAACGTAACGCCACTAACGTAACGCCACTAACGTAACGCCACTAACGTAACGCCACTAACGTAACGCCACTAACGTAACGTAACGCCACTAACGTAACGCCACTAACGTAACTAACGTAACGCCACTAACGTAACGCCACTAACGTAACGCCACTAACGTAACGCCACTAACGTAACGCCACTAACGTAACGCCACTAACGTAACGCCACTAACGTAACGCCACTAACGTAACGCCACTAACGTAACGCCACTAACGTAACGCCACTAACGTAACGCCACTAACGTAACGCCACTAACGTAACGCCACTAACGTAACGCCACTAACGTAACGCCACTAACGTAACGCCACTAACGTAACGCCACTAACGTAACGCCACTAACGTAACGCCACTAACGTAACGCCACTAACGTAACGCCACTAACGCCACTAACGTAACGCCACTAACGTAACGCCACTAACGTAACGCCACTAACGTAACGCCACTAACGTAACGCCACTAACGTAACGCCACTAACGTAACGCCACTAACGCCACTAACGTAACGCCACTAACGTAACGCCACTAACGTAACGCCACTAACGCCACTAACGTAACGCCACTAACGTAACGCCACTAACGTAACGCCACTAACGTAACGCCACTAACGTAACGCCACTAACGTAACGCCACTAACGTAACGCCACTAACGTAACGCCACTAACGTAACGCCACTAACGTAACGCCACTAACGTAACGCCACTAACGCCACTAACGTAACGCCACTAACGTAACGCCACTAACGTAACGCCACTAACGTAACGCCACTAACGTAACGCCACTAACGTAACGCCACTAACGTAACGCCACTAACGCCACTAACGTAACGCCACTAACGTAACGCCACTAACGTAACGCCACTAACGCCACTAACGTAACGCCACTAACGTAACGCCACTAACGTAACGCCACTAACGTAACGCCACTAACGTAACGCCACTAACGTAACGCCACTAACGCCACTAACGTAACGCCACTAACGTAACGCCACTAACGTAACGCCACTAACGTAACGCCACTAACGTAACGCCACTAACGCCACTAACGTAACGCCACTAACGTAACGCCACTAACGTAACGCCACTAACGTAACGCCACTAACGTAACGCCACTAACGTAACGCCACTAACGTAACGCCACTAACGTAACGCCACTAACGTAACGCCACTAACGTAACGCCACTAACGTAACGCCACTAACGCCACTAACGTAACGCCACTAACGTAACGCCACTAACGTAACGCCACTAACGTAACGCCACTAACGTAACGCCACTAACGTAACGCCACTAACGTAACGCCACTAACGCCACTAACGTAACGCCACTAACGTAACGCCACTAACGTAACGCCACTAACGCCACTAACGTAACGCCACTAACGTAACGCCACTCTAACGTAACGCCACTAACGTAACGCCACTAACGTAACGCCACTAACGCCACTAACGTAACGCCACTAACGTAACGCCACTAACGTAACGCCACTCTAACGTAACGCCACTAACGTAACGCCACTAACGTAACGCCACTAACGCCACTAACGTAACGCCACTAACGTAACGCCACTAACGTAACGCCACTCTAACGTAACGCCACTAACGTAACGCCACTAACGTAACGCCACTAACGCCACTAACGTAACGCCACTAACGTAACGCCACTAACGTAACGCCACTAACGTAACGCCACTAACGCCACTAACGTAACGCCACTAACGTAACGCCACTAACGTAACGCCACTAACGTAACGCCACTAACGTAACGCCACTAACGTAACGCCACTAACGTAACGCCACTAACGTAACGCCACTAACGTAACGCCACTAACGTAACGCCACTAACGTAACGCCACTAACGTAACGCCACTAACGTAACGCCACTAACGCCACTAACGTAACGCTACTAACGTAACGCCACTAACGTAACGCCACTAACGCCACTAACGTAACGCCACTAACGTAACGCCACTAACGTAACGCCACTAACGCCACTAACGTAACGCCACTAACGTAACGCCACTAACGTAACGCCACTAACGTAACGCCACTAACGTAACGCCACTAACGTAACGCCACTAACGTAACGCCACTAACGTAACGCCACTAACGTAACGCCACTAACGTAACGCCACTAACGTAACGCCACTAACGCCACTAACGTAACGCTACTAACGTAACGCCACTAACGTAACGCCACTAACGTAACGCCACTAACGTAACGCCACTAACGTAACGCCACTAACGTAACGCCACTAACGTAACGCCACTAACGTAACGCCACTAACGTAACGCCACTAACGTAACGCCACTAACGTAACGCCACTAACGTAACGCCACTAACGTAACACCACTAACGTAACGCCACTAACGTAACACCACTAACGTAACGCCACTAACGTAACGCCACTAACGTAACGCCACTCTAACGTAACGCCACTAACGTAACGCCACTAACGTAACGCCACTAACGTAACGCCACTAACGTAACGCCACTCTAACGTAACGCCACTAACGTAACGCCACTAACGTAACGCCACTAACGTAACGCCACTAACGTAACGCCACTAACGTAACGCCACTAACGTAACGCCACTAACGTAACGCCACTAACGTAACGCCACTAACGTAACGCCACTAACGTAACGCCACTAACGTAACGCCACTAACGTAACGCCACTAACGTAACGCCACTAACGTAACGCCACTCTAACGTAACGCCACTAACGTAACGCCACTAACGTAACGCCACTAACGTAACGCCACTAACGTAACGCCACTAACGTAACGCCACTAACGTAACGCCACTCTAACGTAACGCCACTAACGTAACGCCACTAACGTAACGCCACTAACGTAACGCCACTAACGTAACGCCACTAACGTAACGCCACTAACGTAACGCCACTAACGTAACGCCACTAACGTAACGCCACTAACGTAACGCCACTAACGTAACGCCACTCTAACGTAACGCCACTAACGTAACGCCACTAACGTAACGCCACTAACGTAACGCCACTAACGTAACGCCACTAACGTAACGCCACTAACGTAACGCCACTAACGTAACGCCACTAACGCCACTAACGTAACGCCACTAACGTAACGCCACTAACGTAACGCCACTAACGTAACGCCACTAACGTAACGCCACTAACGTAACGCCACTAACGTAACGCCACTAACGTAACGCCACTAACGTAACGCCACTAACGTAACGCCACTAACGTAACGCCACTAACGTAACGCCACTAACGTAACGCCACTAACGTAACGCCACTAACGTAACGCCACTCTAACGTAACGCCACTAACGTAACGCCACTAACGTAACGCCACTAACGTAACGCCACTAACGTAACGCCACTAACGTAACGCCACTAACGTAACGCCACTCTAACGTAACGCCACTAACGTAACGCCACTAACGTAACGCCACTAACGTAACGCCACTAACGTAACGCCACTAACGTAACGCCACTAACGTAACGCCACTAACGTAACGCCACTAACGTAACGCCACTCTAACGTAACGCCACTAACGTAACGCCACTAACGTAACGCCACTAACGTAACGCCACTAACGCCACTAACGCCACTCTAACGTAACGCCACTAACGTAACGCCACTAACGTAACGCCACTAACGTAACGCCACTAACGTAACGCCACTAACGTAACGCCACTAACGCCACTAACGTAACGCCACTAACGTAACGCCACTAACGTAACGCCACTAACGTAACGCCACTAACGTAACGCCACTAACGTAACGCCACTAACGTAACGCCACTAACGTAACGCCACTAACGTAACGCCACTAACGTAACGCCACTAACGTAACGCCACTAACGTAACGCCACTAACGTAACGCCACTAACGTAACGCCACTAACGTAACGCCACTAACGTAACGCCACTAACGTAACGCCACTAACGCCACTAACGTAACGCCACTAACGTAACGCCACTAACGTAACGCCACTAACGTAACGCCACTAACGTAACGCCACTAACGTAACGCCACTAACGTAACGCCACTAACGTAACGCCACTAACGTAACGCCACTAACGCCACTAACGTAACGCCACTAACGTAACGCCACTAACGTAACGCCACTAACGTAACGTCACTAACGTAACGCCACTAACGTAACGCCACTAACGTAACGCCACTAACGTAACGCCACTAACGTAACGCCACTAACGTAACGTAACGCCACTAACGTAACGCCACTAACGTAACGCCACTAACGTAACGCCACTAACGTAACGCCACTAACGTAACGCCACTAACGCCACTAACGTAACGCCACTCTAACGTAACGCCACTAACGTAACGCCACTAACGTAACGCCACTAACGTAACGCCACTAACGTAACGCCACTAACGTAACGCCACTAACGTAACGCCACTAACGTAACGCCACTAACGTAACGCCACTAACGTAACGCCACTAACGTAACGCCACTCTAACGTAACGCCACTAACGTAACGTAACGCCACTAACGTAACGCCACTAACGCCACTAACGTAACGCCACTAACGTAACGCCACTAACGTAACGCCACTAACGTAACGCCACTAACGCCACTAACGTAACGCCACTAACGTAACGCCACTAACGTAACGCCACTAACGTAACGCCACTAACGTAACGCCACTAACGTAACGCCACTAACGTAACGCCACTAACGTAACGCCACTAACGCCACTAACGTAACGCCACTAACGTAACGCCACTAACGTAACGCCACTAACGTAACGCCACTAACGTAACGCCACTAACGTAACGCCACTAACGTAACGCCACTAACGTAACGCCACTAACGTAACGCCACTAACGTAACGCCACTAACGTAACGCCACTAACGTAACGCCACTAACGTAACGCCACTAACGTAACGCCACTAACGTAACGCCACTCTAACGTAACGCCACTAACGTAACGCCACTAACGTAACGCCACTAACGTAACGCCACTAACGTAACGCCACTAACGTAACGCCACTAACGTAACGCCACTCTAACGTAACGCCACTAACGTAACGCCACTAACGTAACGCCACTAACGTAACGCCACTAACGTAACGCCACTAACGCCACTAACGCCACTCTAACGTAACGCCACTAACGTAACGCCACTAACGTAACGCCACTAACGTAACGCCACTAACGTAACGCCACTAACGTAACGCCACTAACGCCACTAACGTAACGCCACTAACGTAACGCCACTAACGTAACGCCACTAACGTAACGCCACTAACGTAACGCCACTAACGTAACGCCACTAACGTAACGCCACTAACGTAACGCCACTAACGTAACGCCACTAACGTAACGCCACTAACGTAACGCCACTAACGTAACGCCACTAACGTAACGCCACTAACGTAACGCCACTAACGTAACGCCACTAACGTAACGCCACTAACGTAACGCCACTAACGCCACTAACGTAACGCCACTAACGTAACGCCACTAACGTAACGCCACTAACGTAACGCCACTAACGTAACGCCACTAACGTAACGCCACTAACGTAACGCCACTAACGTAACGCCACTAACGCCACTAACGTAACGCCACTAACGTAACGCCACTAACGTAACGCCACTAACGTAACGTCACTAACGTAACGCCACTAACGTAACGCCACTAACGTAACGCCACTAACGTAACGCCACTAACGTAACGCCACTAACGTAACGTAACGCCACTAACGTAACGCCACTAACGTAACGCCACTAACGTAACGCCACTAACGTAACGCCACTAACGTAACGCCACTAACGCCACTAACGTAACGCCACTCTAACGTAACGCCACTAACGTAACGCCACTAACGTAACGCCACTAACGTAACGCCACTAACGTAACGCCACTAACGTAACGCCACTAACGTAACGCCACTAACGTAACGCCACTAACGTAACGCCACTAACGTAACGCCACTAACGTAACGCCACTAACGCCACTAACGTAACGCCACTAACGTAACGCCACTAACGTAACGCCACTAACGTAACGCCACTCTAACGTAACGCCACTAACGTAACGCCACTAACGTAACGCCACTAACGTAACGCCACTAACGTAACGCCACTCTAACGTAACGCCACTAACGTAACGCCACTAACGTAACGCCACTAACGTAACGCCACTCTAACGTAACGCCACTAACGTAACGCCACTAACGCCACTAACGTAACGCCACTAACGTAACGCCACTAACGTAACGCCACTAACGTAACGCCACTAACGTAACGCCACTAACGTAACGCCACTAACGTAACGCCACTAACGTAACGCCACTAACGTAACGCCACTAACGTAACGCCACTAACGTAACGCCACTAACGTAACGCCACTAACGTAACGCCACTAACGTAACGCCACTAACGTAACGCCACTAACGTAACGCCACTAACGTAACGCCACTAACGTAACGCCACTAACGTAACGCCACTAACGTAACGCCACTAACGTAACGAACACTAACGTATCGAACACGACTCTCCCGTGTAGCCGATGGAGCACATGCATTGAGCGTTGTGAAAGCCCGTACAGTAGCCGTTCTTCGTGCAGATGTCGCTGTCGCAATACCTCTCGTTCAAGTCTATCGGAACGACGAGTTACGTGGCGTTTATATATACCGTTACATAACTGCAGTTATGGGATACGAAATGAGTAGAATTGCATAATAACCAAACATAAATGGTAGATATATCAGCAACCATAACATTAACGCGTACATAAATATCGTCAATTTTTCATGTTTTATTTTCCAAACATTTGTATCCTATTTATATTAATTAAATAATGTATACATATGAATCAATATCGTGCTCGTTAGCTATAATGTATAATTAAAGTAATACAAGTATTCATTTGTTTATTAATGTTCTAAGTTAAATTGCTAATACAATATAAATATGAAATTAAATTGTTCATTACAATTTTATTTATACACACAAAATGGAAACATTTTCTTTATTTATTTAATAAATTTGATAATATTTATTAATTAATCAATAATTAATAAATTACAAGAATATGTATTAGCAAATGTATAAAACATACACATATTAAATAACTTATATAATATATTTGTAGTATTGTGAATATATATATATATGTTGAAATAAAATATACTAAATATATATACTATAGTATTTAAAATATCATATCATATTATATATATTGAATAACATTTTTATATAAACACTTTCCTCCAAACCATTTCGACGAAAACGTTATTCAATGTATCATATCAAATTCCCCCATACTATCTAATTAATATAATACCCGAAGCAATGATATCCTTAACAAGTAACAATGTAATCTCCACTATTAAAGCTAATAAACTACTAAACTATATTTCCTACAACGGCGACCATGATTTATTCGCTGCGAATAAACTTAATAATATATCCTTAGATAAAGTACACGATAATCAAACTTCTTTATAAACTGTAAACGAGTTGATATTGAGAAAATAAAGGTTGCTTTAATTGCTATTATTTATCAACTATACAATGCATTTGTTTTCCATTGGATCAGCTGCAAGAATCTCCACTGATAAATACTATCTATATTAGCATGTCTAATACTCCATATAAATACTAAAATCTTTCGTTTATCAGTTTATTACGTTTATTTCGTTTATTACTTTATATCAAAACATGTCTAAAGAAGTGAATTAATTACCAAACAAGTCTCATCCGATTTTCTTCTAAAGATGGAGACTATTAATTAATGAATGAAGATTACTATTCATAATTTTCATAAGCACCTAAATATTATTTAGATTCCGAATAGGAAATAAACTCATCAAATATATCTCAATTATATAAACAGTACACTTTCAATATGTACTATTATTCCACATATTAAGACCGGGAATAGTAGAATTCTGGTAGATGATATCGAGAAGATCACAATATTGTCTTCGCAGCCTGTCTCAGTTGTTAGCTAATACTATTGATGTGAATGGCGAAGCTTGCGAGTTACCCAATATAACTAACCCTACATTCTCTTCCTTCTTATTAACTCCCGAAATTATACCTGCTTGCTACCGAATAGGTCTAATTTCACGTTTGAAAATCTCACGGTAGATATCATTAATAAACCCTATTTACAACTATTTAACATTAGTCCCAAATCACCTAATTCATAACAATCTCCTGAAGCATAGAAAGTGTGTCGGGTCGCTGCCATGGATAAGATAAGAGATAACTCACTAACTGCTAACCACTAGCTTTATTACTACGTTATTATTGACCTCCGAGAACATTTTAATACATTTTCGTAGATCGTATTAGCTGTGACTAATATAAATTACTCACTGGTCAATCTACTGCTCATTAATTAATTACCGTATATCAAAATAGATTAATACTCAAATCAAAAGCATATTGTATTGGTAGACATATTATCGGTTGGATACATTTCTACCTAACACCACGGACACAGAATATCAAATTCAAAATACAATTTCTCTACCCTAGACATCTGAAGTTCCGCGGGATTCCTGTACGAGCTAAATTTTATATTGAAGTTCTCTTTGACAAATTTCCAACATTTACATTTCGTCCCATTTTTGCTGATAATGCCAACTTTTTTTCATTTATTCCCATTATATATATATATATATATATATATATAAATATATATATATATATATATATATATATATATATATATACTAGAGTACAATAGATTAATAACCATGGTGCTGATTGTTATATATTAGTAAAGCTTTGTTACATATAAATATTTAAGTTATTAAATTTTATATATATTGCATATTATTAATTTTTTAATAACAACATATATTTTTTCATTTAACTTTATAATTATAATTTCAGAATTAAATATATTATATTAGAAATTTAAAAATTAAAATATTGTTATGTTATATTCAAAACACATTTATTCAATTAAATTAATAATATGGATGTGATATATATATATTTTTTATTTTATTCACCAACATATTTTTTATCATGATTCAATGAATAATATAATTTGAAATTGATATTTAAAAAAGTATATATACCTGAAACTAACATTTAACAATAAAGATATATTAAAGTTTTAATAAATTTAACATTTAACGTTATGTACATTTAATATGCTTATTATTTAATAAAATATATTAATACAACATTTTTCATACTATATTCATTAAATATATTACACGGATTCATTATATTTAACAATCCTAAAATTGAAATAGTAATTAAATGCATATTTTTTTAATTTAAAAATAAACAAGTGAATCTTTATTTACAGTAACTTGAATTGGTTCATTTGAAACAATCACCAAATTTCATTTAAAATTGAGAGAGAACTTGCATTTTTGATCAACTGAATTAAAACGTCATAAATGGTATGTATTTATGTACGTCATATGTATGTATTTATTTTTATTAAAATTCTACCGTTATAATTAGGTTATTTTGTATGTATGTATTCTACCAGAATAAATGAATTAATGTTGATAAAAATGGTATGGTAAGCTAAAATTGTCCCAAGGAAATGCCAAAGAACATACTTTTAAGTATCTTTGGTAAAATGCTCTTAAAGTGTGTACGAATGCATACATTATTCTCTCTTATACGTATTATCCTAACATTAAGCATATGAACCACATACTACATCATGCAAAATGCGAAATACATTTTAAACCCACTAAGATTTAAATCAATCGTAAATTCTATATTATTATGGAGATTTATTAATAGCGTTATATGAAATGTTATACGAAAATATGTGAAAATATGTGAAAATATGTGAAAGTCAGTAAAGAAAAATATATCAAAATTGCTGTATTTCAATTGAAAAGGTTAAAATTCCAATTAAAATATTGTACTTCAATTGAAAAGGATTTACTTCGAGTGAAAAGGATATATTTTAAGTGGTAAGTTATACTTCAATTGAAAAGGATATACTTTAAGGTTTATTGAAAGGTTATACTTCAACAATATAGATAAAATTATCTAATCAAATCAGGTGAAAATATTATAAAATATAATGAATATATCTACTTGATTATATATCATATATAATATCTCCTACAAATAATTAATTTAAAATATAATAATTAATATATAATATAATAATTAAATTAAATATATAATAAAAGTAAAGTTATCCTGGTCTAGATAATACACCTGGTGAATAGATCATCTTCGATGTCCATCAGTATTAAAAAAAGCGATAACCTAATTGCGATCAAAGATCTTGTAAAAATACAATTGACATATGTTTGTACCTAATCCTCATAAAACCAGATACCAAAGAAGGAAGAGGGGAAGAAATGAATTGTCATATAGTTATATAATAATACATAATAATACATAATAATACATGATAATACATAATAATTTATCAAAGCAAATCCATACTCTAGTATAACTAAATAGTCTATAAGTAAATAGTCTATAAGTAAATAGTCTATAAGTAAATAGTCTATAAGTAAATAGTCTATAAGTAAATAGTCTATAAGTAAATAGTCTATAAGTAAATAGTCTATAAGTAAATAGTCTATAAGTAAATAGTCTATAAGTAAATAGTCTATAAGTAAATAGTCTATAAGTAAATAGTCTATAAGTAAATAGTCTATAAGTAAATAGTCTATAAGTAAATAGTCTATAAGTAAATAGTCTATAAGTAAATAGTCTATAAGTAAATAGTCTATAAGTAAATAGTCTATAAGTAAATAGTCTATAAGTAAATAGTCTATAAGTAAATAGTCTATAAGTAAATAGTCTATAAGTAAATAGTCTATAAGTAAATAGTCTATAAGTAAATAGTCTATAAGTAAATAGTCTATAAGTAAATAGTCTATAAGTAAATAGTCTATAAGTAAATAGTCTATAAGTAAATAGTCTATAAGTAAATAGTCTATAAGTAAATAGTCTATAAGTAAATAGTCTATAAGTAAATAGTCTATAAGTAAATAGTCTATAAGTAAATAGTCTATAAGTAAATAGTCTATAAGTAAATAGTCTATAAGTAAATAGTCTATAAGTAAATAGTCTATAAGTAAATAGTCTATAAGTAAATAGTCTATAAGTAAATAGTCTATAAGTAAATAGTCTATAAGTAAATAGTCTATAAGTAAATAGTCTATAAGTAAATAGTCTATAAGTAAATAGTCTATAAGTAAATAGTCTATAAGTAAATAGTCTATAAGTAAATAGTCTATAAGTAAATAGTCTATAAGTAAATAGTCTATAAGTAAATAGTCTATAAGTAAATAGTCTATAAGTAAATAGTCTATAAGTAAATAGTCTATAAGTAAATAGTCTATAAGTAAATAGTCTATAAGTAAATAGTCTATAAGTAAATAGTCTATAAGTAAATAGTCTATAAGTAAATAGTCTATAAGTAAATAGTCTATAAGTAAATAGTCTATAAGTAAATAGTCTATAAGTAAATAGTCTATAAGTAAATAGTCTATAAGTAAATAGTCTATAAGTAAATAGTCTATAAGTAAATAGTCTATAAGTAAATAGTCTATAAGTAAATAGTCTATAAGTAAATAGTCTATAAGTAAATAGTCTATAAGTAAATAGTCTATAAGTAAATAGTCTATAAGTAAATAGTCTATAAGTAAATAGTCTATAAGTAAATAGTCTATAAGTAAATAGTCTATAACTAGATAGTCTATAACTAGATAGTCTATAACTAGATAGTCTATAACTAGATAGTCTATAACTAGATAGTCTATAACTAGATAGTCTATAACTAGATAGTCTATAACTAGATAGTCTATAACTAGATAGTCTATAACTAGATAGTCTATAACTAGATAGTCTATAACTAGATAGTCTATAACTAGATAGTCTATAACTAGATAGTCTATAACTAGATAGTCTATAACTAGATAGTCTATAACTAGATAGTCTATAACTAGATAGTCTATAACTAGATAGTCTATAACTAGATAGTCTATAACTAGATAGTCTATAACTAGATAGTCTATAACTAGATAGTCTATAACTAGATAGTCTATAACTAGATAGTCTATAACTAGATAGTCTATAACTAGATAGTCTATAACTAGATAGTCTATAACTAGATAGTCTATAACTAGATAGTCTATAACTAGATAGTCTATAACTAGATAGTCTATAACTAGATAGTCTATAACTAGATAGTCTATAACTAGATAGTCTATAACTAGATAGTCTATAACTAGATAGTCTATAACTAGATAGTCTATAACTAGATAGTCTATAACTAGATAGTCTATAACTAGATAGTCTATAACTAGATAGTCTATAACTAGATAGTCTATAACTAGATAGTCTATAACTAGATAGTCTATAACTAGATAGTCTATAACTAGATAGTCTATAACTAGATAGTCTATAACTAGATAGTCTATAACTAGATAGTCTATAACTAGATAGTCTATAACTAGATAGTCTATAACTAGATAGTCTATAACTAGATAGTCTATAACTAGATAGTCTATAACTAGATAGTCTATAACTAGATAGTCTATAACTAGATAGTCTATAACTAGATAGTCTATAACTAGATAGTCTATAACTAGATAGTCTATAACTAGATAGTCTATAACTAGATAGTCTATAACTAGATAGTCTATAACTAGATAGTCTATAACTAGATAGTCTATAACTAGATAGTCTATAACTAGATAGTCTATAACTAGATAGTCTATAACTAGATAGTCTATAACTAGATAGTCTATAACTAGATAGTCTATAACTAGATAGTCTATAACTAGATAGTCTATAACTAGATAGTCTATAACTAGATAGTCTATAACTAGATAGTCTATAACTAGATAGTCTATAACTAGATAGTCTATAACTAGATAGTCTATAACTAGATAGTCTATAACTAGATAGTCTATAACTAGATAGTCTATAACTAGATAGTCTATAACTAGATAGTCTATAACTAGATAGTCTATAACTAGATAGTCTATAACTAGATAGTCTATAACTAGATAGTCTATAACTAGATAGTCTATAACTAGATAGTCTATAACTAGATAGTCTATAACTAGATAGTCTATAACTAGATAGTCTATAACTAGATAGTCTATAACTAGATAGTCTATAACTAGATAGTCTATAACTAGATAGTCTATAACTAGATAGTCTATAACTAGATAGTCTATAACTAGATAGTCTATAACTAGATAGTCTATAACTAGATAGTCTATAACTAGATAGTCTATAACTAGATAGTCTATAACTAGATAGTCTATAACTAGATAGTCTATAACTAGATAGTCTATAACTAGATAGTCTATAACTAGATAGTCTATAACTAGATAGTCTATAACTAGATAGTCTATAACTAGATAGTCTATAACTAGATAGTCTATAACTAGATAGTCTATAACTAGATAGTCTATAACTAGATAGTCTATAACTAGATAGTCTATAACTAGATAGTCTATAACTAGATAGTCTATAACTAGATAGTCTATAACTAGATAGTCTATAACTAGATAGTCTATAACTAGATAGTCTATAACTAGATAGTCTATAACTAGATAGTCTATAACTAGATAGTCTATAACTAGATAGTCTATAACTAGATAGTCTATAACTAGATAGTCTATAACTAGATAGTCTATAACTAGATAGTCTATAACTAGATAGTCTATAACTAGATAGTCTATAACTAGATAGTCTATAACTAGATAGTCTATAACTAGATAGTCTATAACTAGATAGTCTATAACTAGATAGTCTATAACTAGATAGTCTATAACTAGATAGTCTATAACTAGATAGTCTATAACTAGATAGTCTATAACTAGATAGTCTATAACTAGATAGTCTATAACTAGATAGTCTATAACTAGATAGTCTATAACTAGATAGTCTATAACTAGATAGTCTATAACTAGATAGTCTATAACTAGATAGTCTATAACTAGATAGTCTATAACTAGATAGTCTATAACTAGATAGTCTATAACTAGATAGTCTATAACTAGATAGTCTATAACTAGATAGTCTATAACTAGATAGTCTATAACTAGATAGTCTATAACTAGATAGTCTATAACTAGATAGTCTATAACTAGATAGTCTATAACTAGATAGTCTATAACTAGATAGTCTATAACTAGATAGTCTATAACTAGATAGTCTATAACTAGATAGTCTATAACTAGATAGTCTATAACTAGATAGTCTATAACTAGATAGTCTATAACTAGATAGTCTATAACTAGATAGTCTATAACTAGATAGTCTATAACTAGATAGTCTATAACTAGATAGTCTATAACTAGATAGTCTATAACTAGATAGTCTATAACTAGATAGTCTATAACTAGATAGTCTATAACTAGATAGTCTATAACTAGATAGTCTATAACTAGATAGTCTATAACTAGATAGTCTATAACTAGATAGTCTATAACTAGATAGTCTATAACTAGATAGTCTATAACTAGATAGTCTATAACTAGATAGTCTATAACTAGATAGTCTATAACTAGATAGTCTATAACTAGATAGTCTATAACTAGATAGTCTATAACTAGATAGTCTATAACTAGATAGTCTATAACTAGATAGTCTATAACTAGATAGTCTATAACTAGATAGTCTATAACTAGATAGTCTATAACTAGATAGTCTATAACTAGATAGTCTATAACTAGATAGTCTATAACTAGATAGTCTATAACTAGATAGTCTATAACTAGATAGTCTATAACTAGATAGTCTATAACTAGATAGTCTATAACTAGATAGTCTATAACTAGATAGTCTATAACTAGATAGTCTATAACTAGATAGTCTATAACTAGATAGTCTATAACTAGATAGTCTATAACTAGATAGTCTATAACTAGATAGTCTATAACTAGATAGTCTATAACTAGATAGTCTATAACTAGATAGTCTATAACTAGATAGTCTATAACTAGATAGTCTATAACTAGATAGTCTATAACTAGATAGTCTATAACTAGATAGTCTATAACTAGATAGTCTATAACTAGATAGTCTATAACTAGATAGTCTATAACTAGATAGTCTATAACTAGATAGTCTATAACTAGATAGTCTATAACTAGATAGTCTATAACTAGATAGTCTATAACTAGATAGTCTATAACTAGATAGTCTATAACTAGATAGTCTATAACTAGATAGTCTATAACTAGATAGTCTATAACTAGATAGTCTATAACTAGATAGTCTATAACTAGATAGTCTATAACTAGATAGTCTATAACTAGATAGTCTATAACTAGATAGTCTATAACTAGATAGTCTATAACTAGATAGTCTATAACTAGATAGTCTATAACTAGATAGTCTATAACTAGATAGTCTATAACTAGATAGTCTATAACTAGATAGTCTATAACTAGATAGTCTATAACTAGATAGTCTATAACTAGATAGTCTATAACTAGATAGTCTATAACTAGATAGTCTATAACTAGATAGTCTATAACTAGATAGTCTATAACTAGATAGTCTATAACTAGATAGTCTATAACTAGATAGTCTATAACTAGATAGTCTATAACTAGATAGTCTATAACTAGATAGTCTATAACTAGATAGTCTATAACTAGATAGTCTATAACTAGATAGTCTATAACTAGATAGTCTATAACTAGATAGTCTATAACTAGATAGTCTATAACTAGATAGTCTATAACTAGATAGTCTATAACTAGATAGTCTATAACTAGATAGTCTATAACTAGATAGTCTATAACTAGATAGTCTATAACTAGATAGTCTATAACTAGATAGTCTATAACTAGATAGTCTATAACTAGATAGTCTATAACTAGATAGTCTATAACTAGATAGTCTATAACTAGATAGTCTATAACTAGATAGTCTATAACTAGATAGTCTATAACTAGATAGTCTATAACTAGATAGTCTATAACTAGATAGTCTATAACTAGATAGTCTATAACTAGATAGTCTATAACTAGATAGTCTATAACTAGATAGTCTATAACTAGATAGTCTATAACTAGATAGTCTATAACTAGATAGTCTATAACTAGATAGTCTATAACTAGATAGTCTATAACTAGATAGTCTATAACTAGATAGTCTATAACTAGATAGTCTATAACTAGATAGTCTATAACTAGATAGTCTATAACTAGATAGTCTATAACTAGATAGTCTATAACTAGATAGTCTATAACTAGATAGTCTATAACTAGATAGTCTATAACTAGATAGTCTATAACTAGATAGTCTATAACTAGATAGTCTATAACTAGATAGTCTATAACTAGATAGTCTATAACTAGATAGTCTATAACTAGATAGTCTATAACTAGATAGTCTATAACTAGATAGTCTATAACTAGATAGTCTATAACTAGATAGTCTATAACTAGATAGTCTATAACTAGATAGTCTATAACTAGATAGTCTATAACTAGATAGTCTATAACTAGATAGTCTATAACTAGATAGTCTATAACTAGATAGTCTATAACTAGATAGTCTATAACTAGATAGTCTATAACTAGATAGTCTATAACTAGATAGTCTATAACTAGATAGTCTATAACTAGATAGTCTATAACTAGATAGTCTATAACTAGATAGTCTATAACTAGATAGTCTATAACTAGATAGTCTATAACTAGATAGTCTATAACTAGATAGTCTATAACTAGATAGTCTATAACTAGATAGTCTATAACTAGATAGTCTATAACTAGATAGTCTATAACTAGATAGTCTATAACTAGATAGTCTATAACTAGATAGTCTATAACTAGATAGTCTATAACTAGATAGTCTATAACTAGATAGTCTATAACTAGATAGTCTATAACTAGATAGTCTATAACTAGATAGTCTATAACTAGATAGTCTATAACTAGATAGTCTATAACTAGATAGTCTATAACTAGATAGTCTATAACTAGATAGTCTATAACTAGATAGTCTATAACTAGATAGTCTATAACTAGATAGTCTATAACTAGATAGTCTATAACTAGATAGTCTATAACTAGATAGTCTATAACTAGATAGTCTATAACTAGATAGTCTATAACTAGATAGTCTATAACTAGATAGTCTATAACTAGATAGTCTATAACTAGATAGTCTATAACTAGATAGTCTATAACTAGATAGTCTATAACTAGATAGTCTATAACTAGATAGTCTATAACTAGATAGTCTATAACTAGATAGTCTATAACTAGATAGTCTATAACTAGATAGTCTATAACTAGATAGTCTATAACTAGATAGTCTATAACTAGATAGTCTATAACTAGATAGTCTATAACTAGATAGTCTATAACTAGATAGTCTATAACTAGATAGTCTATAACTAGATAGTCTATAACTAGATAGTCTATAACTAGATAGTCTATAACTAGATAGTCTATAACTAGATAGTCTATAACTAGATAGTCTATAACTAGATAGTCTATAACTAGATAGTCTATAACTAGATAGTCTATAACTAGATAGTCTATAACTAGATAGTCTATAACTAGATAGTCTATAACTAGATAGTCTATAACTAGATAGTCTATAACTAGATAGTCTATAACTAGATAGTCTATAACTAGATAGTCTATAACTAGATAGTCTATAACTAGATAGTCTATAACTAGATAGTCTATAACTAGATAGTCTATAACTAGATAGTCTATAACTAGATAGTCTATAACTAGATAGTCTATAACTAGATAGTCTATAACTAGATAGTCTATAACTAGATAGTCTATAACTAGATAGTCTATAACTAGATAGTCTATAACTAGATAGTCTATAACTAGATAGTCTATAACTAGATAGTCTATAACTAGATAGTCTATAACTAGATAGTCTATAACTAGATAGTCTATAACTAGATAGTCTATAACTAGATAGTCTATAACTAGATAGTCTATAACTAGATAGTCTATAACTAGATAGTCTATAACTAGATAGTCTATAACTAGATAGTCTATAACTAGATAGTCTATAACTAGATAGTCTATAACTAGATAGTCTATAACTAGATAGTCTATAACTAGATAGTCTATAACTAGATAGTCTATAACTAGATAGTCTATAACTAGATAGTCTATAACTAGATAGTCTATAACTAGATAGTCTATAACTAGATAGTCTATAACTAGATAGTCTATAACTAGATAGTCTATAACTAGATAGTCTATAACTAGATAGTCTATAACTAGATAGTCTATAACTAGATAGTCTATAACTAGATAGTCTATAACTAGATAGTCTATAACTAGATAGTCTATAACTAGATAGTCTATAACTAGATAGTCTATAACTAGATAGTCTATAACTAGATAGTCTATAACTAGATAGTCTATAACTAGATAGTCTATAACTAGATAGTCTATAACTAGATAGTCTATAACTAGATAGTCTATAACTAGATAGTCTATAACTAGATAGTCTATAACTAGATAGTCTATAACTAGATAGTCTATAACTAGATAGTCTATAACTAGATAGTCTATAACTAGATAGTCTATAACTAGATAGTCTATAACTAGATAGTCTATAACTAGATAGTCTATAACTAGATAGTCTATAACTAGATAGTCTATAACTAGATAGTCTATAACTAGATAGTCTATAACTAGATAGTCTATAACTAGATAGTCTATAACTAGATAGTCTATAACTAGATAGTCTATAACTAGATAGTCTATAACTAGATAGTCTATAACTAGATAGTCTATAACTAGATAGTCTATAACTAGATAGTCTATAACTAGATAGTCTATAACTAGATAGTCTATAACTAGATAGTCTATAACTAGATAGTCTATAACTAGATAGTCTATAACTAGATAGTCTATAACTAGATAGTCTATAACTAGATAGTCTATAACTAGATAGTCTATAACTAGATAGTCTATAACTAGATAGTCTATAACTAGATAGTCTATAACTAGATAGTCTATAACTAGATAGTCTATAACTAGATAGTCTATAACTAGATAGTCTATAACTAGATAGTCTATAACTAGATAGTCTATAACTAGATAGTCTATAACTAGATAGTCTATAACTAGATAGTCTATAACTAGATAGTCTATAACTAGATAGTCTATAACTAGATAGTCTATAACTAGATAGTCTATAACTAGATAGTCTATAACTAGATAGTCTATAACTAGATAGTCTATAACTAGATAGTCTATAACTAGATAGTCTATAACTAGATAGTCTATAACTAGATAGTCTATAACTAGATAGTCTATAACTAGATAGTCTATAACTAGATAGTCTATAACTAGATAGTCTATAACTAGATAGTCTATAACTAGATAGTCTATAACTAGATAGTCTATAACTAGATAGTCTATAACTAGATAGTCTATAACTAGATAGTCTATAACTAGATAGTCTATAACTAGATAGTCTATAACTAGATAGTCTATAACTAGATAGTCTATAACTAGATAGTCTATAACTAGATAGTCTATAACTAGATAGTCTATAACTAGATAGTCTATAACTAGATAGTCTATAACTAGATAGTCTATAACTAGATAGTCTATAACTAGATAGTCTATAACTAGATAGTCTATAACTAGATAGTCTATAACTAGATAGTCTATAACTAGATAGTCTATAACTAGATAGTCTATAACTAGATAGTCTATAACTAGATAGTCTATAACTAGATAGTCTATAACTAGATAGTCTATAACTAGATAGTCTATAACTAGATAGTCTATAAGTAAATAGTCTATAAGTAAATAGTCTATAAGTAAATAGTCTATAAGTAAATAGTCTATAAGTAAATAGTCTATAAGTAAATAGTCTATAACTAAATAGTCTATAAGTAAATAGTCTATAACTAAATAGTCTATAACTAAATAGTCTATAACTAAATAGTCTATAACTAAATAGTCTATAACTAAATAGTCTATAACTAAATAGTCTATAACTAAATAGTCTATAACTAAATAGTCTATAACTAAATAGTCTATAACTAGATAGTCTATAACTAGATAGTCTATAACTAGATAGTCTATAACTAGATAGTCTATAACTAGATAGTCTATAACTAGATAGTCTATAACTAGATAGTCTATAACTAGATAGTCTATAACTAGATAGTCTATAACTAGATAGTCTATAACTAGATAGTCTATAACTAGATAGTCTATAACTAGATAGTCTATAACTAGATAGTCTATAACTAGATAGTCTATAACTAGATAGTCTATAACTAGATAGTCTATAACTAGATAGTCTATAACTAGATAGTCTATAACTAGATAGTCTATAACTAGATAGTCTATAACTAGATAGTCTATAACTAGATAGTCTATAACTAGATAGTCTATAACTAGATAGTCTATAACTAGATAGTCTATAACTAGATAGTCTATAACTAGATAGTCTATAACTAGATAGTCTATAACTAGATAGTCTATAACTAGATAGTCTATAACTAGATAGTCTATAACTAGATAGTCTATAACTAGATAGTCTATAACTAGATAGTCTATAACTAGATAGTCTATAACTAGATAGTCTATAACTAGATAGTCTATAACTAGATAGTCTATAACTAGATAGTCTATAACTAGATAGTCTATAACTAGATAGTCTATAACTAGATAGTCTATAACTAGATAGTCTATAACTAGATAGTCTATAACTAGATAGTCTATAACTAGATAGTCTATAACTAGATAGTCTATAACTAGATAGTCTATAACTAGATAGTCTATAACTAGATAGTCTATAACTAGATAGTCTATAACTAGATAGTCTATAACTAGATAGTCTATAACTAGATAGTCTATAACTAGATAGTCTATAACTAGATAGTCTATAACTAGATAGTCTATAACTAGATAGTCTATAACTAGATAGTCTATAACTAGATAGTCTATAACTAGATAGTCTATAACTAGATAGTCTATAACTAGATAGTCTATAACTAGATAGTCTATAACTAGATAGTCTATAACTAGATAGTCTATAACTAGATAGTCTATAACTAGATAGTCTATAACTAGATAGTCTATAACTAGATAGTCTATAACTAGATAGTCTATAACTAGATAGTCTATAACTAGATAGTCTATAACTAGATAGTCTATAACTAGATAGTCTATAACTAGATAGTCTATAACTAGATAGTCTATAACTAGATAGTCTATAACTAGATAGTCTATAACTAGATAGTCTATAACTAGATAGTCTATAACTAGATAGTCTATAACTAGATAGTCTATAACTAGATAGTCTATAACTAGATAGTCTATAACTAGATAGTCTATAACTAGATAGTCTATAACTAGATAGTCTATAACTAGATAGTCTATAACTAGATAGTCTATAACTAGATAGTCTATAACTAGATAGTCTATAACTAGATAGTCTATAACTAGATAGTCTATAACTAGATAGTCTATAACTAGATAGTCTATAACTAGATAGTCTATAACTAGATAGTCTATAACTAGATAGTCTATAACTAGATAGTCTATAACTAGATAGTCTATAACTAGATAGTCTATAACTAGATAGTCTATAACTAGATAGTCTATAACTAGATAGTCTATAACTAGATAGTCTATAACTAGATAGTCTATAACTAGATAGTCTATAACTAGATAGTCTATAACTAGATAGTCTATAACTAGATAGTCTATAACTAGATAGTCTATAACTAGATAGTCTATAACTAGATAGTCTATAACTAGATAGTCTATAACTAGATAGTCTATAACTAGATAGTCTATAACTAGATAGTCTATAACTAGATAGTCTATAACTAGATAGTCTATAACTAGATAGTCTATAACTAGATAGTCTATAACTAGATAGTCTATAACTAAATAGTCTATAACTAAATAGTCTATAACTAAATAGTCTATAACTAAATAGTCTATAACTAAATAGTCTATAACTAAATAGTCTATAACTAAATAGTCTATAACTAAATAGTCTATAACTAAATAGTCTATAACTAAATAGTCTATAAGTAAATAGTCTATAGCTAAATAGTCTATAAGTAAATAGTCTATAACTAAATAGTCTATAACTAAATAGTCTATAACTAAATAGTCTATAACTAAATAGTCTATAACTAAATAGTCTATAACTAAATAGTCTATAACTAAATAGTCTATAACTAAATAGTCTATAAGTAAATAGTCTATAGCTAAATAGTCTATAACTAAATAGTCTATAACTAAATAGTCTATAACTAAATAGTCTATAACTAAATAGTCTATAACTAAATAGTCTATAACTAAATAGTCTATAACTAAATAGTCTATAACTAAATAGTCTATAACTAAATAGTCTATAACTAAATAGTCTATAACTAAATAGTCTATAACTAAATAGTCTGTAGCTAAATAGTCTATAACTAAATAGTCTATAACTAAATAGTCTATAACTAAATAGTCTATAACTAAATAGTCTATAACTAAATAGTCTATAAGTAAATAGTCTATAACTAGATAGTCTATAACTAGATAGTCTATAACTAGATAGTCTATAACTAGATAGTCTATAACTAGATAGTCTATAACTAGATAGTCTATAACTAGATAGTCTATAACTAGATAGTCTATAACTAGATAGTCTATAACTAGATAGTCTATAACTAGATAGTCTATAACTAGATAGTCTATAACTAGATAGTCTATAACTAGATAGTCTATAACTAGATAGTCTATAACTAGATAGTCTATAACTAGATAGTCTATAACTAGATAGTCTATAACTAGATAGTCTATAACTAGATAGTCTATAACTAGATAGTCTATAACTAGATAGTCTATAACTAGATAGTCTATAACTAGATAGTCTATAACTAGATAGTCTATAACTAGATAGTCTATAACTAGATAGTCTATAACTAGATAGTCTATAACTAGATAGTCTATAACTAGATAGTCTATAACTAGATAGTCTATAACTAGATAGTCTATAACTAGATAGTCTATAACTAGATAGTCTATAACTAGATAGTCTATAACTAGATAGTCTATAACTAGATAGTCTATAACTAGATAGTCTATAACTAGATAGTCTATAACTAGATAGTCTATAACTAGATAGTCTATAACTAGATAGTCTATAACTAGATAGTCTATAACTAGATAGTCTATAACTAGATAGTCTATAACTAGATAGTCTATAACTAGATAGTCTATAACTAGATAGTCTATAACTAGATAGTCTATAACTAGATAGTCTATAACTAGATAGTCTATAACTAGATAGTCTATAACTAGATAGTCTATAACTAGATAGTCTATAACTAGATAGTCTATAACTAGATAGTCTATAACTAGATAGTCTATAACTAGATAGTCTATAACTAGATAGTCTATAACTAGATAGTCTATAACTAGATAGTCTATAACTAAATAGTCTATAACTAAATAGTCTATAACTAAATAGTCTATAACTAAATAGTCTATAACTAAATAGTCTATAACTAAATAGTCTATAACTAAATAGTCTATAACTAAATAGTCTATAACTAAATAGTCTATAACTAAATAGTCTATAACTAAATAGTCTATAGCTAAATAGTCTATAAGTAAATAGTCTATAACTAAATAGTCTATAACTAAATAGTCTATAACTAAATAGTCTATAACTAAATAGTCTATAACTAAATAGTCTATAACTAAATAGTCTATAACTAAATAGTCTATAACTAAATAGTCTATAACTAAATAGTCTATAAGTAAATAGTCTATAGCTAAATAGTCTATAAGTAAATAGTCTATAACTAAATAGTCTATAACTAAATAGTCTATAACTAAATAGTCTATAACTAAATAGTCTATAACTAAATAGTCTATAACTAAATAGTCTATAACTAAATAGTCTATAACTAAATAGTCTATAACTAAATAGTCTATAACTAAATAGTCTATAACTAAATAGTCTATAACTAAATAGTCTATAACTAAATAGTCTATAACTAAATAGTCTATAACTAAATAGTCTATAACTAAATAGTCTATAACTAAATAGTCTATAACTAAATAGTCTATAACTAAATAGTCTGTAGCTAAATAGTCTATAACTAAATAGTCTATAACTAAATAGTCTATAACTAAATAGTCTATAACTAAATAGTCTATAAGTAAATAGTCTATAACTAAATAGTCTATAACTAAATAGTCTATAAGTAAATAGTCTATAAGTAAATAGTCTATAACTAAATAGTCTATAACTAAATAGTCTATAAGTAAATAGTCTATAACTAAATAGTCTATAACTAAATAGTCTATAACTAAATAGTCTATAACTAAATAGTCTATAACTAAATAGTCTATAACTAAATAGTCTATAACTAAATAGTCTATAACTAAATAGTCTATAACTAAATAGTCTATAAGTAAATAGTCTATAGCTAAATAGTCTATAAGTAAATAGTCTATAACTAAATAGTCTATAACTAAATAGTCTATAACTAAATAGTCTATAACTAAATAGTCTATAACTAAATAGTCTATAACTAAATAGTCTATAACTAAATAGTCTATAACTAAATAGTCTATAACTAAATAGTCTATAACTAAATAGTCTATAACTAAATAGTCTATAACTAAATAGTCTATAACTAAATAGTCTATAACTAAATAGTCTATAACTAAATAGTCTATAACTAAATAGTCTATAACTAAATAGTCTGTAGCTAAATAGTCTATAACTAAATAGTCTATAACTAAATAGTCTATAACTAAATAGTCTATAACTAAATAGTCTATAAGTAAATAGTCTATAACTAAATAGTCTATAACTAAATAGTCTATAAGTAAATAGTCTATAAGTAAATAGTCTATAACTAAATAGTCTATAACTAAATAGTCTATAACTAAATAGTCTATAACTAAATAGTCTATAACTAAATAGTCTATAACTAAATAGTCTATAACTAAATAGTCTATAACTAAATAGTCTATAACTAAATAGTCTATAACTAAATAGTCTATAACTAAATAGTCTATAACTAAATAGTCTATAACTAAATAGTCTATAACTAAATAGTCTGTAGCTAAATAGTCTATAACTAAATAGTCTATAACTAAATAGTCTATAACTAAATAGTCTATAACTAAATAGTCTATAAGTAAATAGTCTATAACTAAATAGTCTATAACTAAATAGTCTATAAGTAAATAGTCTATAAGTAAATAGTCTATAACTAAATAGTCTATAACTAAATAGTCTATAAGTAAATAGTCTATAAGTAAATAGTCTATAACTAAATAGTCTATAACTAAATAGTCTATAAGTAAATAGTCTATAACTAAATAATCTATAATCGATGGTAAATATTGAGTTGGTGTAATGGTGGCAAGAGATTAGAAGATTATTAAGAAGGATAATAAAATAAAATAAAGTCGAGCAGCACAAACTATTAAAACAATAATGTAATGAATTATTCATTGAAATTTGGAGTTCGGCAAGCAAATCTCTTTCGCGGGTACCTGCGATGATACGTATCCTAGAACTACACGAAGTATTAAGGCATAATTAGGAACTAAATTAAGAAGACTACTCTATATTCTTCATTTCATCTTTTTCACCATATAAGTGAAATTATAAGATGATAAGGGGAGAATACCAAAGGAACAATTACTTCGAAATATATTATTATATATAACGGAAGTTCGGATGAGTTTTAACGAAGATCATTTGATGATACAATTAATTAATTGTGTTAACAGTTTACTGTGAAAAATATATGTATACATTCCTAACTGCATTCCTCTTATTATCATCCTGTTAAGGAAATAAACGAATAAGTATAAAATAATAAATAACTTATTAACCCTTTAAACCCTATATACATTAACGTCATCTTGCTGAAAACCCGATAGACATTAGCGTCAATTAAATTTCGATGTGTAAATAAATGTAAAATTGAGCTATTATAATAAAGTATTATTTAATAAAATGATATGACTTTATAAGATTGATATTTAACTTTAATAAAACTACCTTAATCTGATAATATTTATATTCGTATTTAAAAGTTATAAGACATTATATAGAAAATAATTTTTAGAAATAATATTAAATATTAAATGAATAAATAAATTAGTGTTATATTAATAATAATGTTTTTTACAATTTATAATATTTTAAATTCTAAAATTTTGAATGCATTGTTTACAAATATAATAACTCAATTAGAATCTAAAATTTTTAATACACCATGATAAATAGTAATGTATAAAAATTAGTTTTTATAACATACAAATTTTTCAAAAACAATTAAAAAATAAATAATAAATAAGAATATTTAATTGGTTATATTTCAAAACATATTGGATCAAAATTAATAATATTTACAGTATATTAAACACAATTATATACTAAATAAATTTATAATTTGGTATTAAGCATTTGCCGTTCTACTTTTTGAGATAATGAGCGTCAAAGTGTCTACTCAATTATTTCTAAAATGGCTGAAAGACGCTATACTGCATTGCAAGCTTTAGATATTTTTATGAATTTGGAAAGTTCCGATGATTCTACAGGATCTGATACTAGTATACCTGTTAGTATATTATATTATTTATAATAATTTACAATTTCGACATATAATTCTATCTAATATAATTAATAAAACACTTTTATAAATGTATATTTTTTTTTAAAGTTTATATTTTATTATCGATATAGTTTATTATTTTGTCTAAAATAAGTATATAGATTATTTATTATTATCTAATTCTAAATAAATATGTACTATATATATATATTGATTTCATTTATAAGAATATAAATACTTCAAATACATATCTTTTTATCATATCATATTTCAAATTATGAGATCATTTTGTTATTTTTGGTTGCTAATGTCAATTTCATAAATTAAATTTAGGAGATATTTGATCCTAATATATCCGATGAAAATGATAGTGCTGATATATCGGTTTCTATTTTATTATATATTATGCAAACATATTCCATAAATAACAGTGAATAAATTAATTTATATTATATCATATGCATTGAATTCATTTATATTATGTATATATAATTTTAATAAATTTATAGTAACCATGTTACTAGGTAGGAGAAGGTTTTGAATGCAACGCAATGTAATGGAAAGAGTTAGTATACACTTGGTTTGATATTATCAAATTATAATATTGTATTTTAGAAACATGTTTTTTATTATATATAATCATATTTATATTATTTATATGTTCTAGTAGTGTATAATATATTATATTTATTGTAAAAAAATATTGAATATTTCAGGTAAATGATTCGTTTCCACCAAATGGTTGGAGTTATGCTATTCCTGATCGAAAAGAAAATGAATTTACACAAGCGACTGGACCAAGTGCAAATATGATTGGACTTGAACCGATGATGATACTATTACATTTACTAGGATCTACTTTCATTACAGATTTAGTGATGGACACAAATGAATATGCTAGCAGTAAAGGTTATTAAATTTTTAATTATATACACATATATAAAATATTTGAATTATATTTAAATTTTAATTACTTTTTATAAAATCAATACTTATTCCAATAGGATCTGATTTCAAAACCTATGAATCATCTATCGATGAAGAAATGATGAGTTTCAATCGGCGGCTATCTTTCAAACAATATATGCCTGCTAAACCTGTGAAACATGGCATCAAATTCTATGCTCTATGTGATAGCATCACGGGATACTGCTTGAAACTTCATATTTATTCCGGTTACGAAGAACGAAGTATCAGGAGAAGGATTTACTTATAATATATGTAATTTATGTCAGATTATTAAATTAAAACTATTTTTCATTGTAAATTATGTAATGTATCATCTGTGCAAGAGAAAAAATTGTTATAATAAATATCACTTCCATAAGTACTTCTGTATATATATAATTATATTTGACTACTTTATATTATTGTATATTATGTGTCGACTTTATATATATTTACTTTTGTATATATTTGATTTTTTATATATTTATTGTAAATATTATTTTTTATTATATTTAATAAATATGCACATATGCTCAATATCCAAATATTTTGCTTTCTGTTTTTTATACTTTATAGATATTTTCAATACCTTTAATAATAACTTAACCACTAATATAACATTATCATTATTTATTTAAGAAAATTGTAAGTATCTAATATTATTAATTATTTTTAAATTATATTTGTTACTTTTTTTATTTAAATTTTGGTTAATTAATCATTATCTAATTAATTATTATTTATTTTATTAATTTTTTTTTAAATTATTAAATATAATTTCAATGTCTTCAATAATAAATTAACTTGTAATATATAATTATTAATATCTACATAAGAAAAGTATACTTATGTATAGTATATAGTTAAATTAAAAAAAATAATAATATTTTAATGTTCATTATATAACTATTTATAATTAATTATATTGATGATAATTTAACTTGTAATATATTTTTTATATATTATACATTATTTATTTACACAATCTATATTGATTTTAATCTTTTTTAGGAATATTTAATATTATTTAATCGTATTACGAATATATGTAATTTATAATAGAATTTATCAAAATTTATAATTATATTTATTATTATAGCTATTTCAATATTATATTTTATTAATTTATTAGTATTTTATATTGAATACTTTTAAATTATACATAATAATAAGTCAACTTGTCTGTAGAAAATATTAATGAATCATAGAGTATTTTACGATAATAAATAATGCATTGAAAATTTTTTATGCACTTTGTGTAAAAATTATATTGCCGGTTTTCAAGAGCATTTTAGTAAATGACTTCAGGTTGTAAAGGGTTAACAATTTTTGAATATTTATTGGGATTTTTAAAAAAATTATAAAAGTGCACCATACAAAAATAATTAAATATATATTAATGGTATCTAAATAATCATTATAATCTGTATATATGTGTGAAATGTTAATAAAAGGTGAAATGCTATTTTTGTGATATAACCAACTTGATTAACTTAATGAACGTATGATTGAAGCACGCGACGCTCGAGTGTCTTATTATATACATCCTATACATTTCCTATACTGATGTACAAATAGAAAGAAAAAATTTTAAAATGTAATATTAAAAAAAAATAAAAAATAATATTGCAGCAATCACGCATGGTATTTTATAAGAAGTTCTACATTTGTTGTACATAAGATAGTCTTTTAAAATTAATAATACTCTAGTTATATCAATATCTATGAGTAGTGTGTATACATTTATAATATCTTTGTAAATTAGTCTAGCGGATGTAAATAAACATATGTAAAATTTCAGCCGGTGTTGCATCATTTTTTAAATTTTACTTGTCCTTAAAGTATACTTTTAATTAAACATGAGCGCTACAGATGTAAAATCGAAGCAATCTCATCTATCTAATCAAGATATTGAAAAATTGGTTTGTTTACATATTATTTGGGAAAATTTTAAAAATTCTTAATTATTTAAAAATAATAAATATTTATTATAAATAGTATTAATTTGTAGAGATAGTATAGTAATTTTAGTTATGATTATATTTATGAAAATATATTAATAGATTTTAAAAAATAATTTAAAATTTATATTTTACACGTGAATATATAACATTCATTTATAATAATATTTATTTTTTATTTAATTGTATAATCCTAAAAATTAAATATTAAATGTATGGCTGTGATCAAATTATTTATTTTTTGATCTGAGCCATAAAAATATTCTTGCCCAAAATAGACTACTCTCCTCTTCAGGAAATCATCTAATATAACTCGGTGATTCTGAAACCATATGCGGTCGACTATATTTTAGTTATTGTTAAATACATTGCTTTTTAATTAAGTAATATTTTAATTATTGAAGACTGAATTCTTGTGAATAATATATAGTAAAATAACAATATTTTGAAAAATATTTAATCCTATATGCATAATTATAAATTATATACATATACATTATTTGGGATTTTTAATGATATTTAAAAAGTTTAAATTGTCAGTGACTTTCTAAAAGAACATGGGTTTATCCTAAGTACAACTAATTGAATCATTTCATATATTGTGAACAGATCTATAATGTTTTCACTACTTTCGATACAAAACAATCGTAATGCCTCCAGTTCTCTAAATACTAACTGTGAGATTGTTATCATCACCTTCCATTACGAGTGCAAACTAATTAACATTTTTATATTCTATGTTTTACACTCTATCATTCTATAATTTGCTTTTTGAAAGTCAATACTTGACAATTTATACACTTTATATAACTTTAAAATTCTGATCATATTTATTTTTATTTTGTTACCAACATTTAATCTATTTAATTATTTATTGCTAAACTGAAAATGATGTTTAGGTAAAATAAATGTCAAAGCTTCTCTTCAACAGTATTTCACAGAAATACTGTTTATCAAATCATAATATCTAGATTTCACAGAAATATTGTTTATCAAATCATATACAAATTTAAATCAATATTAAACTATTTAGTTATAATATCTAGATTTCAAGGAATACTGTAGTGTACGCACATAAACAATGATATAATACAGATATAATACACATAAAACAATGCTATAATACACATAAAACAATGCTAGAATACATATAATTTGCATAGTAATTTATACTCTGGCCATTACTGTAAATATGATTTTGTTGTCGGTGTTGTTGCCAAGTAATCTCACCGTCAACGTCAACAGGATATCGACCGACTGAATCCGTTAACATTCGAAGTCATTAGTCGACAGGCTACTATCAACATTGGTTCGTATTCGTAGGCAATGCGTAGGGCTTTAGATCCGCTGATACCGCAACCCGCTTAGTTAGCTGTCGGAAATTAACTTAAAACTATCTTTCAATCGATTAGTGAACGCATTGAGAAATATAGTATTCGGTAACGATACATTTTTGAAAACTGGCCATAACTAAATAGATATAGAATGTAGTGATCTTCTGATCACATTAAAAGTTTTATTTAAAAATTAAAAATAAATTAAACATTTATTGAATAAAATAAATGATATTTTGTATAAAATATTGTTATATACAAATATTTTAATTTTTCTTTTTATAAATTTTGAAACTCAAACTTGGCCTTATCGTTAATTCCATCGATCCCAACTCTGACCATACCTCTGACCCTACCTCTGACCCCACCTCTGACCCCATATCTGACCCCACATCTATCCACACCTCTGACCCCACCTCTGACCCGCCTCTGACCCCACCTCTGACCCCACCTCTGACCCCACCTCTGACCCCACCTCTGTCCACACCTCTGACCCCATCTCTGACCCCATCTCTGACCCCACCTCTATCCACACCTATGTCCCCACCTCTGACCCCACCTCTGTCCCCACCTCTGACCCCATCTTTGACCCGTCTCTGACCCCACCTCTGACCTCTCAATTATCTATACTACGTTTCCTAGGTACCATTGGTCATGTCGCGCACGGGAAGTCCACTGTGGTAAAAGCTCTCTCCGGAGTACAGGTTAGCGAGTAATCTACACCACGCCCACACTATGTTCTACACCACACCCACTATGTTCTACACCACGCCAACACTATGTTCTACACTACACCCACTATGTTCTACACCACGCCCACACTATGTTCTACACCACACCCACTATGTTCTACACCACGCCAACACTATGTTCTACACTACACCCACTATGTTCTACACCACGCCCACACTATGTTCTACACCACACCCACTATGTTCTACACCACGCCCAGTACAATTAATCGTATAGCTGACTCTTGAAATTTGAATTTTTATTTTGATTTCTCATCGAGACCAAGTTCCGCCCACAAATTAAGCCACCGGTGTAATCACTACGTTAACCCCACCCACCCCCCACTCCCCCCACTCGCCGTAGTACCGCTTGACCTGCCCGCAACTCCACTCGTCTGTTTGTTATTATGAGCGTGTTACATCTTCCATTTGCAGACTGTTCGTTTCAAGAATGAATTAGAGCGAAACATTACAATCAAGCTGGGCTACGCCAATGCTAAGGTTTGCCAGCCCCGCGCCAGCCCCACGCCAAACCCACGCCAAACCCAAACCCCACTCGGCATTCAGACCAGACCCCTTGTATCCGCCGGCCTGCTTTGTGATAAGATACAGTCTCAACACTAGGATCACATTATGTCCAAGACTTCGGACACAGGAGACCAACTGACAGTGTAGATTATACAGTAGATTATACAGTAGATTATACAGTAGATTATACATTAAATTATGCAGTAGATTATGCAGTAGATTATACAGTAGATTATACATTAAATTATACAGTAGATTATACAGTAGATTATACATTAGATTATACAGTAGATTATACAGTAGATTATGCAGTAGATTATACAGTAGATTATACAGTAGATTATACAGTAGATTATACATTAGATTATACAGTAGATTATACAGTAGATTATACAGTAGATTATACAGTAGATTATACAGTAGATTATACAGTAGATTATACAGTAGATTATACAGTAGATTATACAGTAGATTATACAGTAGATTATACATTAATTTATACAGTAGATTATACAGTAGATTATACAGTAGATTATACAGTAGATTATACAGTAGATTATACAGTAGATTATGCAGTAGATTATGCAGTAGATTATGCAGTAGATTATGCAGTAGATTATGCAGTAGATTATACAGTAGATTATACAGTAGATTATACAGTAGATTATACAGTAGATTATACAGTAGATTATACAGTAGATTATACATTAAATTATACAGTAGATTATACAGTAGATTATACAGTAGATTATACAGTAGATTATACAGTAGATTATACAGTAGATTATACAGTAGATTATACAGTAGATTATACATTAGATTATACAGTAGATTATACAGTAGATTATACAGTAGATTATACAGTAGATTATACAGTAGATTATACAGTAGATTATACAGTAGATTATACATTAGATTATACAGTAGATTATGCAGTAGATTATGCAGTAGATTATACAGTAGATTATACAGTAGATTATGCAGTAGATTATACAGTAGATTATATAGTAGATTATACAGTAAATTATATAGTAGATTATACAGGAAATTATAAAGTAGATTATACAATAGATTATACAGTAAATTATATAGTAGATTATACAATAGATTATACAGTAAATTATATAGTAGATTATACAATAGATTATACATTATATTATAAAGTAGATTATGCAGTAGATTATGCAGTAGATTATATAGTAGATTATACAGTAGATTATACAGTAAATTATATAGTAGATTATACAGTAAATTATACAATAGATTATACAGTCTATTCTATTCTGTAGTGTATTTTCATGAATGAAACTAGATCAGTTTAATGAATTGTAATTGTTTAACACACTTTGAACCCTTGCTATATATCTATGAACTTTGACTTCGTGTCATATATCTAGGCACTTTAACCACATTCCACACATCTATATCATTTTCCACTGCAATCAATATTAACATGTTTGAACTCTACAAGGACCTAGATATATTTTGATTGTTATGCAAAATTATACTTTGACCTCATTATTTATATATCCACACTTTATCCCTATAACCTCTCCTATCACATGACCAGATCTACAAATGCACTTTGACCCTATAACCTCTCCTATCACCTGACCAGATCTACAAATGCACTTTATCCCTATAACCTCTCCTATCACCTGACCAGATCTACAAATGCACTTTGACCCTATAACCTTTCCTATCACCTGACCAGATCTACAAATGCAATTTGACCCTATAACCCCTCCTATCGCATGACCAGATCTACAAATGCACTTTGACCCCATAACCTCTCCTATCGCATGACCAGATCTACAAATGCACTTTGACCCTATAACCTCTCCTATCGCATGACCAGATCTACAAATGCACTTTGACCCTATAACCTCTCCTATCGCATGACCATATCTACAAATGCACTTTGACCCTATAACCTCTCCTATTGCATGACCAGATCTACAAATGCACTTTGACCCTATAACCTCTCCTATCGCATGACCAGATCTACAAATGCACTTTGACCCTATAACCTCTCCTATCGCATGACCAGATCTACAAATGCACTTTGACCCTATAACCTCTCCTATCGCATGACCAGATCTACAAATGCACTTTGACCCTATAACCTCTCCTATCACCTGACCAGATCTACAAATGCGACAATGAAGCTATGCCTAAGCCTCAGTGTTACACATCTCGAGGTTCCAACCATCCCGACTCTTTTCCCTGCGGAATTCAAGGCTGTACCGGCAACTTCAAACTAATAAGGTCAGGCCTGGAGCCCGCGTCCCCCGTCTTCTGCGACACCTTCTTATCTCTTGTCGCGATAAAACCATCGAAGCGTTTTCTGCGAATTCTGCCAACATTCTAACCTCGCCCGCGGAGTGATTCTAACAGATTACACGCCTGTCAACAGACACGTGTCGTTTGTCGACTGCCCAGGTCACGACATCCTCATGGCCACCATGTTGAATGGAGCAGCCGTAATGGACGCTGCCCTACTACTTATAGGTTTGTCTTTCCACTCTTTCACGTGGGACAATCCCTAACCCCAGACCCTACCTTCACCCCACCTCACCACCATTAACTGGAAATAAGTCATGCCCTCAACCCCAGACCTTACCTTCACCCCCAACTCACCACCATTAGCTGGAAATGAGTCATGCCCTAAACCCCAGACCTTACCTTCACCCCCACCTCACCACCATTAGCTGGAAATGAGTCATGCCCTAAACCCCAGACCTTACCTTCACCCCACCTCACCACCATTGGCTGGAAATGAGTCATGCCCTCAACCCCAGACCTTACCTTCACCCCCACCTCACCACCATTAGCTGGAAATAAGTCATGCCCTAAACCCCAGACCTTACCTTCACCCCCACCTCACCACCATTGGCTGGAAATGAGTCATGCCCTCAACCCCAGACCTTACCTTCACCCCCAACTCACCACCATTAGCTGGAAATGAGTCATGCCCTAAACCCCAGACCTTACCTTCACCCCCACCTCACCACCATTAGCTGGAAATGAGTCATGCCCTAAACCCCAGACCTTACCTTCACCCCACCTCACCACCATTGGCTGGAAATGAGTCATGCCCTCAACCCCAGACCTTACCTTCACCCCCACCTCACCACCATTAGCTGGAAATGAGTCATGCCCTAAACCCCAGACCTTACCTTCACCCCACCTCACCACCATTAGCTGGAAATAAGTCATGCCCTCAACCCCAGACCTTACCTTCACCCCAACTCACCACCATTAGCTGGAAATGAGTCATGCCCTTAACCCCAGACCTTACCTTCACCCCACCTCACCACCATTAGCTGGAAATGAGTCATGCCCTCAACCCCAGACCTCGGAACATTTAGCTGCAATTGAGATAATGAAACTCAAACACATCATTATTCTGCAAAATAAGGTTCTTATTGTTCCTATTGCCTAATCTATTGGCACTTTGTAAAGCTGAATTTAATACAATATACTATAAGTTTATGAATAATTAATGTATTCAATTAAAATTAATATAATTATATAAAATATATCATTAATAATGCAAAAATAAGACAAAAAATGTTATTCTTAATATTTGTTAATCAAATTTAAAGTTCAACACCATTAATGGAATTTTAAAATGATATAATGGCAATATAAAATATTATTTGTATAAACTGTCATATTATTTCTATCTACATAATAAACAATCTGTGAAATGTTCAAAAGAATCGGTCGATAAACAAAAAAGTTTTAACATTGTTTATGAAATTTTAAGATAATGAGAAAATCTCCCTCAAAGTTGATATATAATAATTTTTCTATATACTTCAGTTGTATTCGATTTTTTAAAGATTTAAAATGAAATAATTAGTAAATTTAAATATATAGTTTATTATGTTGTACATATATAATTTAATAATGATATGTAAATATATAATAATAATGATAATTTGATGATAATAACATAACATTAATAATTATAATATTAACAATTAAAACTACAAAGTCCACAACTAAACCTGTTGACACCACAAACACTTTGTCTATACCAAAGAAACTACTGAAAACGTATGTTATCATGTGCCATCAATAAACCATTGTTATCCAAAGTACCTTTATTTACATTATTGTCAGATTGTTGCAGGTTATCTTATCCCGTCTATAATAATGTATCTATGTAATTACTTAGTTTAGATTTCATAGAGTTGATAACCATAGATCTATCTCAGATTTAGTTGAGTCTGAGTTATCTGCCTCTACAAATGTATATGTTGAGGATGAAGAGGGTTTCTTCTATTACTAATAAAATATATTATATAATAATAAATATTTTATGAAAACCAAGAAATTTGTTTACTAATAAACTAGTGTAAATTAAAAATCATAATAAATTAACTGTAAATTACACTAAATAGCAAATTATTTTGAAGTAATAATTTTGACTAATATATTACAATATTATATTAGTTATTGTTATAATTATTGATTGTAATATTGAATGTTTAATATAAATAATAGCTTAAAATTATGAAATAAATTTGAAAATTATAATTTATTTTATAACCTAAAATATACTATAATATAATTGTTATTTTTATTAACATGAATTAATATATAAATAATAAAGTACATTTCTTTCTATTTAATGTTTATAAGTTATTGTTTTAAATAATTTTTTTTGCTAATCTCGGCATTTATAAATATTATAATTATAAAATTGAAATGAATTGAATTGAAAACAATTTGATTGACAGGTGCCTCGAAATTTGTAGGTAAACATTGATCACAACCAATAAATAAAAATGAAGTGATAATCATAAACTATGACATTTGTAGTTGTAAATTAAAGCGAAAGTTCGTTCTTAAAAAAACCAGATTAAATTTGATAAATGAATACCATTATTATTATTTAAATGTATATGAATTATTTTTCCATTTTATAATCATATAATCTGATGCATTTCTTGAGATTGATAATAATAAGTGATTATAAAATAAATTTTTACTAAATTTTCTAATTTGAAATTCTAACATGATTTTATATCATTATTTTATAAAACGAATCATTATTTTATTAAAATAAAAACATAATAATAATTTTATCTTTGCAACAGTTGATAATATAGAATTACTATTAGGTAATGTGGTGGTATTGCATAATATTAATTAACTGATATGTTTTAAGTATTTATGTTCAAAATAATATTAGATCCTTAAGAATAATATAACAAAGGTAATTTTAATATAATTTATATTAATTATCATTTATTAATATTATACATAGTTTATTAAAACCACTTAATAGTTAGGTTAAATAATATTTATAAATTAATGTTTAATAAATTTCCAAAATTGGTTTATAATACTACTTAATTAACCATAATAATTATATATAGAATATTTTAGCATATTTTTATAAAAATGATTATTTTTCAGGTAATTTTGGAGAATCTAGTTACAATTTTTACATATAATTTTATAAAGAAAAATTGTATATTTAATAATTTTAAAGATTGTTTCAAAATGTTTATCAAATTTTATTAGCAACAGAAATAAATATTAATGTTTGAAAATTATAGTTTGCAAATTATAGTTTGCAAACTTTTTTTTTCAAAATCACAAAAAAATAATCTATTAATTTTCTTTATTTCTTATTTTAATATAAATTAAAATCAATTATAATAGTTATATAATTATAATATATTGATTATTTAAAATTCAATTAACAATTATTTAATTTTAAAAGAAATGTTATCCAATACATTATTTGAAATGACATACTCAATATTATCTATTGTTACAGAACAATATGTAACAATCATAGAACAATTAAAATTTAAAAAGAGTTGAATAACTAACTTGTACATTGTAATCCAATAATGTTCATAGTTTGATTACAAATACTTATCTTGCAGATTGATTTGGTGAAGGAAAGCCAAGCTACCGCCCAATGCAGTGAAATAGTTCAATTCATTAAAGGTTTATTAGCATTAAATACCCTAAAACTACTTGAATACCCTAAAACTACTCGAATACCCTAAAACTACTCGAATACCCTAAAACTACTCGAATACCCTAAAACTACTCGAATACCCTAAAACTACTTCAATACCCTAAAACTACTTGAATACCCTAAAACTACTTGAATACCCTAAAACTACTCGAATACCCTAAAACTACTTCAATACCCTAAAACTACTTCAATACCCTAAAACTACTTGAATACCCTAAAACTACTTGAATACCCTAAAACTACTTGAATACCCTAAAACTACTTGAATACCCTAAAACTACTCGAATACCCTAAAACTAATCGAATACCCTAAAACTACTCGAATACCCTAAAACTACTCGAATACTCTAAAACTACTTCAATACCCTAAAACTACTTGAATACCCTAAAACTACTTGAATACCCTAAAACTACTTGAATACCCTAAAACTACTTGAATACCCTAAAACTACTTCAATACCCTAAAACTACTTGAATACCCTAAAACTACTTGAATACCCTAAAACCACGTCACTTTGGATTTAGACGTTGTTACATGATTTTCTTCACACGATTATGACTTGATAAAAATAATCTGCATTGATCTATTTGACTTAGAATTATATTTCTATCTCTCCCCCCACTCCATCTCTCTTCACCGTCCCCACTCCATCTCCTCGCCGCCCCCACTCTATCTCTCCCCCACTCCATCTCCCCCACTCTATCTCCTCGCCGCCCCCACTCTATCTCTCCCCCACTCCATCTCCCCCACTCTATCTCTCCCCCCACTCTATCTCCTCGCCGCCCCCACTCTATCTCCCCTACTCCCACACACTATCTCTCCCCCAATCTATCTCCTCGCTGCCCCCACTCAATCTCTCCCCCCCACCCCATATCTCCCCCCCCCCACCCCATCTCTCCCCCCCACTCCATCTTTCCTCCCCACTCCATCTCCTCGCCGCCCCCACTCTATCTCCTCGCCGCCCCCACTCTATCTCTCCCCCACTCCATCTCCCCCACTCTATCTCCTCGCCGCCCCCACTCTATCTCTCCCCCACTCCATCTCCCCCACTCTATCTCTCCCCCCACTCTATCTCTCCCCCACTCTATCTCTCCCCCACTCCATCTCCCCCACTCTATCTCTCCCCCCACTCTATCTCCTCGCCGCCCCCACTCTATCTCTCCACCCACTCCATCTCCTCGCCGCCCCCACTCTATCTTTCCCCCACTCCATCTCCCCCACTCTATCTCTCCCCCACTCCATATCCCCCACTCTATCTCTCCCCCCACTCTATCTCTCCCCCACTCTATCTCTCCCTCACTCCATCTCCCCCACTCTATCTCTCCCCCCACTCTATCTCTCCCCCACTCTATCTCCTCGCCGCCCCCACTCCATCTCCTCGCCGCCCCCACTCTATCTCTCCCCCACTCCATCTCCTCGCCGCCCCCACTCTATCTCTCCCCCACTCCATCTCCTCGCCGCCCCCACTCTATCTCTCCCCCACTCTATCTCCCCTCCTCCCCCACTCTATCTCTCCCCCAATCCATCTCCTCGCCGTCCCCACTCAATCTCTCCCCCCCCCCACTCAATCTCTCCCCCCCACCCCATATCTCCCCCCACCCCATCTCTCCCCCCCACTCCATCTCTCCTCCCCACACCATCTCCTCCCCGCCCCCACTCTATCTATCCCCCACTCCATCTCCCCTCCTCCCCCACTCTATCTCTCCCCCACTCCATCTCCCCTCCTCCCCCACTCTATCTCTCCCCCACTCCATCTCCTCGCCGCCCCCACTCCATCTCCTCGCCGCCCCCACTCTATCTCCCCTCCTCCCCCACACTATCTCTCCCCCACTCCATCTCCTTGCCGCCCCCACTCTAGGTACAATCGCGGATGGATCTCCTGTGATCCCCATCTCGGCCCAACTGAAGTACAATATAGATGTAGTTTGCGAATACATTGTAAAGAAGATTCCCGTTCCCATCAGAGATTTCACCTCGCTGCCACGTCTCATTGGTTTGACTTACCACCCCCTTGCGCACCTTTCTCAAGTTCTTATCGTAATAAATGTGCTGGCGAATACATGTAATTGAAACAACCTTCTTTATTGTTCTTTTGAATGTCTTTACCCTGCAACTTTCTTCGTCAATTTTAACTTTACTAATAATCTTTGTAATTGTAATTGTAACTGTAATTGTAATTGTAATTGTTATTGTAACTTCTAAATGTAATTGTAACTGTTACTGTAATTATAACTTCTAAATATAATTATAACTGTAACTGTAATTGTAATCTCTAACTTGCATGAAACCCTCCAACATTTCCTTAACCACAAATTCCACTTCAGTTATTCGTTCTTTTGATGTAAATCGGCCAGGCTGTGAAGTGAATGACTTGACCGGTGGTGTGGCCGGTGGAAGTCTGCTCCGGGGTGTACTTAAGGTCGGAGTTCAACTCTAGAATGGCAATTACATTGTAGATTTGTAGATTTAAGTACCCATGAAATTCCCATTCAGTCAAATTGATGTCATTTAGTTCAATTATTAAAATAAATTAAACAATAATCTATTTTGATTATTTATTATCTTACAAAATTCACATTGATGTTTATTAATATTTAATATTTAACATTTATAATCAAATACAATAACATTGTAATTTTATGTACAATTTAATTATATTTATAAAAGCTCTCCATGAAATGATATTTTTTTTGGATTATATCATATATGTATAGTGTATAGTGTACAGTGTATAGTGTACAGTGTACAGTGTATATCATATGTATATATATATATATATATATATATATATTTAATAATAAGAATGTAATATTAGTAATATTAGTATATTGTGTGAAATAAATACTATCATTATATTATATAAAAGAACATCTGTATATATATTTATCAAAGATAATTTCGCAATGCTCTCTCGATGTCATGCTTCTACACCCACACCCATACCCACACCCATACCCACACCCACTCCCACTCCCATACCCACTCGCACACCCACTCCCACTCCCATACCCACACCCATACCTACTCGCAGATAGGGGATGAGATAGAAGTAAGACCTGGTATCGTAGCTAAAGATCCAGTTGATGGTAGACTGACTTGCAAACCCATCTTCTCGAAAATAGTTACACTCTTCACCGAAATCAACGATCTGAAGTATGCGGTGCCTGGAGGACTCATTGGTATCTACTTTACGTACCCGTATACTTAACTATTTCTATATCGCTATCCTAAATTTATATAAATTTATATTTTTAGTGAAAAAAATGTTATGGAATTATAAATAGTCAACAATAAACTTTTTTATTTAAATGATGTCAAAATCATTATTTTTCTCAATAATTAATAAATTTGTAAATAAATATCTCGAATTTACATAATATATTAATTTGAACTGTTTGGATTATATTATTTCATATTTTAGTTCATTTAAATTAAACTAGCAATGTTCTAAGATTTAAAAACAGTCTCTCGCGAATGCTACGTTTAATTTAATCTCGGCGACGGTCTACTTTCAGGTGTGGGAACCAAAATAGATCCGACTTTGTGCCGAGCTGATCGTCTTGTTGGTCAGGTCTGTACACACGAAACAGTCTCGGCCCTTTATAGAGCTTATTAAACTTGGCCCTTTACAGTGCTTATTAAACTTGACCCTTTACAGCGCTTATTAAACTTGACCCTTTAAAGCGCTTATTAAACTTGACCCTTTAAAGCGTTTATTAAACTTGACCCTTTACAGCGTTTATTAAACTTGACCCTTTACAGCGTTTATTAAACTTGACCCTTTAAAGCGCTTATTAAACTTGGCCCTTTACAGCGTTTGTTAAACTTGACCCTTTACAGCGCTTATTAAACTTGACCCTTTACAGCGCTTATTAAACTTGATCCTTTACAGCGCTTATTAAACTTGGCCCTTTACAGCGTTTATTAAACTTGACCCTTTACAGCGCTTATTAAACTTGACCCTTTACAGCGCTTATTAAACTTGACCCTTTACAGCGCTTATTAATCTCGGCCCTTTACAGCGCTTATTAAACTTGACCCTTTAAAGCGCTTATTAAACTTGGCCCTTTACAGATCTTATTAAACTTGGCCCTTTACAGCGCTTATTAAACTCGGCCCTTTACAGCGTTTATTAATCTCGGCCCTTTACAGCGCTTATTAAACTTGACCCTTTAAAGCGCTTATTAAACTTGACCCTTTACAGCGCTTATTAAACTCGGCCCTTTACATTGTTTATTAATCTCGGCGTATACATACCTGGCATTGTCGAGGTTTGCGTAACTTGAAGCTTTTCACTTACAGGTATTGGGAGCCGTTGGAGCCCTTCCCGAAATCTACATCGAACTCGAGATATCGTATTTCCTATTGAGACGTTTGCTGGGCGTTCGTGTTGAAGGTGACAAAAAAGGAGCCAAGGTTTGAAATAGAACTGACGTCATTAACTTAATGTGAGACATGAATATATACACTAATTTAATAGAGTGGTGTGTATAGTGTATGTATAGTTTATAGTGTATATCATATATTGTCTCTATAGTGTATAGTGAACAGTGTATAGTGTATCTATAGTCTATAATGTATATTGTATAGTGTGAAATCTGATTGTCTTTTGTTAGATACTGATATGATTTGAATATTACTATCATTTTATTATCTTTTTATTATCTTTGGTGACTGGAGTCATTAGCAACGAGTATTTAGTTAAAATGAAGGCATTGTATTCATTAAATTCACTAAATTTATCTTGTTAAGTTAAAAAAAACTTATTGAATAAATTAATTTTATATAATAAATTATATTCTATGAACATAATGACATTGTTATACTTGTATTATGTGAACATTCAATTATATATTTTAAGAAAATATAGATACATACCTAAGTTTTAGTTAACTTATTTAATTGGCATTCTTTTAAATTACCTTTTAAATACCTTTAAATTAATATTAAAATAATATAATGAATACAATTAATACAATATTATTTTATAAATCAAAAATATTAATTGATACTATAAAGATATTCTTTAACATTTTAATAAAAGTACAGATATAAAAAAGTTGTTATATAAATATGTCTTCTATGTCTTCTATAACTTGATTGGTCAATTTGAATTTTGAAACTTGATTGGACAATTAAAAAGTACATGCAATAGGCAATATACGATACATATAAACTATCATTTGTCATCATTAAATTCAATTTTCCAGACTCTATGAGTTCTAAATGTTTTTATGGCTATTATTTCATTCGAGTGTAACAAAATATGATGTACTACTACCCCGAGATAATGTTTTAACCCATATATAAAATTGGTTATATAATTTATATTGTATATTTATATTGTATATATAAAAAAAAGAAGATATAAATTTTAAAATAATACTCTTATATCATTTCATATAAAATACCCATTCCTTTATCTTAAACAATATTTTTATTATATATTCTATATATCATTTTTTATTAGTTATTTTTATTTCGAAATATGGATAAATAATAAAATTTTTAACAAATATTCAGTTTCACTATCAAAAATAAATACCACATTTTAAAATGTATTAATACATAAGGAAATAGTTCCTAATATCTTATCTAAAGCCGGATCTAAAGTAGATACAAACAGTTTTTCTTTAAAAGAAAATTTAAATAATTTGTAAATATATTACTCTCAATAACTTTATTAACTTTAATTTACTAATTTAAAAACCACAATAAAGATAATTATATTATCTAAAATAAACAATTCACATGTATATTTATAACTGTATTATTTATAACTAATTTTTTTTAAAACAATGTTTTAATATATTTAAATATATGTTTGGTTACAATGCATTTAATTTAGTTATTTGTTTACTATAAATAATACTAAATTATTCACTATTTAATTGTGTTTAATATAAATATGAGTTTCTATAATAAATATGTAGTTTTTAATTAATTAACATTTTTAAAGTTAACATTCATGAAAAAATATAATTATTTATTTTGATTGCAATAATTTGAAAAATAATAAAATATACTGCAACTTTTATTTATCGTAACTTTAGAAATATTGATTATTTTAAAACTAAATAAAGATAACTATAATGAGTATTGTATTGTCTAAAATTAATATGTGATATGTATCTAACAAAAGTAATTCATTATGAAAAGTATTATATAAATTTTACAACAAAAAATATATATATATTTTATATTGTTTTAAAATATAAAACATGGTATTATGTAATTTTTAGTAATCCTTAAAGTAAATAATAATTTTATATTCATATTTATATTTAGAAAGTGTTAATGTTTCTTTGTTCACATATATTTGAAATGATACTAACTAATATTCTATCAATTATATTATGTAATAATAATTTATTTAAGATAAGTAGTACTGCTTATCTTTTAAATTAGAACTATTTAGCTTTGTAATTATATTTTCTAATAAATGTTATTAAGTGCAAGATCATATTAAATCAAGAATAGTAAATTTAATTTCACATAGAATTAATGTTTTTTTAATTTAAACTATTATTTTAAACGAGTAGCATTTTAAACAATGTTTTTAAAATATCCTTAAACTTAAGCCCTAAACTATCAAACCTCTATTTTAACTAAAATACTTATTGTTAATATGCTGCAGTCATAATCATAATGTTGTATTAATTATTGATATTTCTTAAAATGCTTTTTTGCAAGTTTGTATTATATCATTATTATTGTCCAGGTGTCGAAATTGACTAAATCTGAAATCCTGATGGTAAACATTGGTTCCCTTTCATCTGGAGGTCGTGTTCACGCCGTAAAGGCCGATTTGGCTAAGATTGGTCTGACGAGCCCCGTATGCACCGAAGTCGGAGAGAAGATTGCCCTTTCCCGAAGGGTCGAGAACCATTGGAGGTTATTATTTATATATACTGCTATATTTATATAAACCAATACATTTCATTATATATATTTATTAATTATTTTAATAATATCATATTCGTATCAGGTTGATTGGCTGGGGAGAAATTCGGAGAGGTGTTAGTGTCAAATTATAATTGTTCACCTTCAAACTGGATCAAATTGAAACTTTCATTGCAAACTGAATAAAATTGATTTACATTTATTTACAATTAATTGGCATATGAATACAATTCCTATCTATTGTTATCAGACTCTTAATTATATATAAATATGATTTGCAATTTCTATAAATTATATTAAATAAAATCTTATTATAAATTTTATAAAAATAACCTTTTTCTTTGAAATCTATAGTTTCATCAAATAAAGTTTCTTCGTTACCTTTGATATTCTCCATAAACCTTTAAACGAAAAGGGAAACAGTTACTGTAAAATCACATAGATGTCGTAAGTTATCTCCTTGTGAACCCGAAGATAAAACATGAACAGAACAAAAATTGTTCACTTACGTCTCTTTCATTCCTATCATCGTCATGGAGAAGTTGGGTGGATTTAAATTATGAATTGCTCGCTTGCAATTTCCACTAAAGTCGATTATATAAATTATTAATGTTATTTCTCATCATATATTCACTATTCTGCTACAAGATTGTTATTTACTAACCAATTATCTAAATTGCTAGTTGAATTTGGTTTTTTCACGATTTCCTAAACAAACAAATTCGATTAATGATATTATATAATAAAAGTGGGGAAACTTATAATTTACAAGATTAATAACCATCAAATGTAATTCTGCAATAATAATTTATAATATATTTTTTCGTAATTTATTCGCTACTTTGGATATTTATTTATAAAGACTGAAATTCAATCAAAATATTTGTGTTCAACAAAAAACCGATATTGTATTTAATATTTTTTAAAATAAAAAATGTTATGGAAATGTATTTTCTTGACACTTAAATTACATAATAGATCACGGAGTTTAACAATAATATTGAATTAATATCCATAAAATTGACAAAGTTTACTATTAATGGTGATTTGGCGAATGGAATATCTGAACCTCATTAAATATGGTCTGCAACGGAGATCCGGAACGCCGAGGCGAGTAGTCCATAGGGCTGGCGGAGAGATCCAACGGGGTCGGACTTTGAACTTCGAACTCGATCCATTGAGGACTGTCGACGAAAGGCAGTGCGTCGGCGTCGACGGCGTCAATGTCTACGGCGGTCGGACTGAGGCCGCGGTCGCCCGTCGAATTGCTGGCGCGAAGGCGTCGAATATTCGAGCGTCGACGGGCTACGACCAATCGACTCGCGGAGTTCTGCAGCGAAGGTGAAAACGCGACGTCGAGCTGAAGTGCGGCAGAGTCCACGGGGTTGGAGTTCAGTGGAGTGCCTGGAGCGTTTGCAGCCGAGGGAAGGGTGGAGATGCCACCGCCTGAGGAACGGGCAGATATACCGTTGGTGTTCGGCCCATGTTGGAGTGGTTTATGATTTCGAATAGGAGGTTTCAGTCTGTTATCTGTTAGCTTATCTGTTAGCTTATCTGTTGGCTTATCTGTTAGCTTATCTGTTAATTTATATTGCTTCGTCACGGATTTGCGAGGCTTTGCCGCAAGGGAGTTAGCCGGAGTTATGCGGGGGGTAGCTTGAGATTTGCGGGGGCTATCCAGAGTTATGCGGGGGCTATCCGGAGTTATGCGGGGGTTAGCTTGAGATTTACGGGGGTTAGCCGGAGTTATGCGGGGGCTATCCGGAGTTATGCGGGGGTTAGTTTGAGATTTACGGGGATTAGCTTGAGATTTGCGGGGGCTATCCGGAGATTTGCGAGGGTTAGTCGGAGTTATGCGGGGGTTTTTAAGCGCATTCCGATTGTCCGGAGCAAAAGCCATTCGCTGGGTACCTTGATTCTGCCGTCGCTTAAGAATGGATCGCGGACTCGTCGCCGCGACGTCATCGACTGTTGCGTCGGTTCGTCTTTGACTCTTCGACGGTCGGTCGAGGCCAGCCGTCGACTCGACAACGACTCGACGAGCGCGTCCGTTATCAACCGACTCGACGTTCCGTTTGGTGGCGACGGCAACGGCGGAAGAAGCCTTCGACACGACGATGGCGGGTATTGAGTTCGACGTTCGACGGTCGCGTCGATCCGGCGAGGCGGCGAAATCGATTTCGCGTCGAATTAATCGCCTCGACTTCGCGGCCAGAATGGGACTGACGCGTAGACTGACGTCGTAATCGACGGTGGGACCATCGTCGGGTTCGTCGCGTAGACTCGGAGATTCTGCCGACGACGATTCAGCCACCAGCGTAGTCGAGTCGCTGTCGAAGCTGGCGACTCGACCGCCGTCGGAATAGTCGACGTCGTCAAGATTGACGGAGAGGCGTCGAAGGGAGCCGAGTTTCGCGTCAAAGTAGAATTGCTCATTTTCGAAGATACTGGTGAGTCGTGGCTATGGGCGGGGCAAAGGGTGAGGGGGTTATGGGCGGGGCAAAGGGTGAGGTGGGGTATATAGGGTTAGCAGGGGATGCAGGCGGGGAATACGAGGGAGAGGAATAGTGGTGGATGCATTGTGTGAATTTGAAAATATGATAATGAAAATCCCATGATTTATTCACAAATTTATCCTACTCACTTAAAGTACTTTACTAACTGCGAGTACTCTACTCACCTGGTCTTGAAGGGCTTGAGGGTCATAGTAGTAGTTTCCGGTGCCTGGATTACCCTGCAGCATCGAATGGCATAAAAGTTCAGCGTGGGTTTCTGAATGAAAATTTTGCAAATGATGATAATAAAGATCTATAATTTATTATTTGACAAATAATTAAAAGACAACATCTAAGATTAAAGATTAAACTTAAAGGAACAGACTATAATTTGTTCTGGATAATTTTCTTAAATAAATAAATATTTTTATTCCGAAAAATATATTTATAAATATAAAAATCTATATTTACCTTTACTATCAATAATATAATAATTAATTAAATATAATAATTAATTAAATATAATATACAAATTAATTAATTACTGATGTGTAAAAAACTAATTTGAAACTCCTTTAAAAGAATTAAATTCTAGATCAGATCCTAGATTAAAACTTAAATTTCTAACCGTTGAATTTAGATTCTGGTTCCACCTGCATGTGAAATAGATAATGAATTAAATAATGAATTAGTGAATTAATGAATTTATTAAATAATTAATTAATGAATTCATTAATTAATGAATTCATTAATTAATGAATTCATTAATTTATTTATTAATGAATTAACTAATTAATTAATGAATTAACGAGTTATGATTGAATGATTATTAATGAATGAATGAATTCATATATCACATATTATTAAAATTGAAACTTAGATAGAAAAGTTAAGATAGTCAAACGTGGAAATCGTGAAAATACAACAAAGAGATAAGGGGTCAGGATTCGCACGGGGTCAAACCGTGTGAATCCTGATGGGGGGTCCTGAACGGGGTCAAACCGTGATATTTACGGACGAGTAGAGTTCGTCAACTGGCATCGTCAGTTTCAACTCGTAATCGTCGACGGCGGTGGTTTCAACTCCGGAGGCGTGTTTCGTAGGGGTCGCCGGACCGGATTCGGCGGTGACGTCGGCGAGTATGTGAAACGGGAGGCGGGGTTCGTCGCGACGCCCCATAGGGGTCGGCGAGGTCGCCGGCGTAAACCCCATCGACGATTCGGCGTCCGCGAACGAACGTTCCGAAAACTCGACGGACAGACGGACCGGAGAAAACATGCCCCCGTCGTCGGTGGGCGGGTTAGACCAATTAGGCCCCGCCCCTTTGCGGATGGCCGACAGCGGAGAGACTGCGGCCGGCGTGGCCGATGAAACACCGAAAGTGGGCCGAAGTACGTCGACGCGCGACGAGGGCGGTACGGGGTTCTTGCGGAGGTGGGCGTGGCTTAGCGAGGTCGCGGCGGGTTCGACGAACGAAAACGATTGGTCGGCAGTTGAAACGGAGAGACGAGATTGTCGTCGGCGGAGGCGATCTGAAGGTGAACCTGAGTAGGGCGTGGCTTATGAATTAGTAGGGTTGAGTAGTGGTAGGGATCTATAGGGTAAGGGTGGGTAGAAGTAGGGTTGAGTAGTGGTAGGGATCTATAGGGTAAGGGTGGGTAGAAGTAGGGCCGAGCAAAGGTAAGGGTGGGTAGTGGTGGGGTACTTAGGGGTAGGGCTGAGTCGATATAGATGTTAGTTGGATGTATAAGATTGTGGTATAAATATGTTATTGTAATGATGTTTATGGAGGTTTGTGAATTTTAGTGTAGAGGTGTAGAGGTGTAGTGTGTGTTAGGGTGTAGTGTGTGTTAGGGTGTAGTGTAGAGGTGTAGTGTGTGTTAGGGTGTAGTGTAGAGGTGTAATGTGTGTTAGGGTGTAGTATAGAGGTGTAGTGTGTGTTAGGGTGTAGTGTAGAGGTGTAGTGTGTGTTAGGGTGTAGTGTAGAGGTGTAGTGTGTGTTAGGGTGTAGTGTAGAGGTGTAGTGTGTGTTAGGGTGTAGTATAGAGGTGTAGTGTGTATTAGGCTGTAGTGTAGAGGTGTAGTGTATGTTAGGGTGTAGTATAGAGGTGTAGTGTGTATTAGGATGTAGTGTAGAGGTGTAGTGTGTAGTATAGAGGTGTAGTGTATGTTAGGGTGTAGTGTAGAGGTGTAGTGTGTGTTAGGGTGTAGTATAGAGGTGTAGTGTATGTTAGGGTGTAGTGTAGAGGTGTAGTGTGTGTTAGGGTGTAGTGTGTGTTAGGCTGTAGTGTAGAGGTGTAGTGTGTGTTAGGGTGTAGTGTAGAGGTGTATTGTGTGTTAGGCTGTAGTGTAGAGGTGTAGTGTGTGTTAGGGTGTAGTGTAGAGGTGTAGTGTGTGTTAGGGTGTAGTATAGAGGTGTAGTGTGTGTTAGGGTGTAGTGTAGAGGTGTAGTGTGTGTTAGGGTGTAGTATAGAGGTGTAGTGTGTATTAGGATGTAGTGTAGAGGTGTAGTGTGTGTTAGGGTGTAGTATAGAGGTGTAGTGTAGTGTAGTGTGTGTAGTATAAAGTAAACTAAATAAGTTGCAAATTATGTAAACAATGTCTAGTGACTCATTATTGAGTTAAAATGATTTAGGAGATGGAATGTGAATTGGAATACATTATAATAAATGTACAATATAATATTGTACATATTTTTGTATTATCATTATATTGGTTAATAATATATTTATATATCAATTATGATTTAATGAGACATATAAAGGTCAAAGGTTGTGTGTGGTAACCACTAACATTGCCGCAAGATTGCAGAATTATAGAATTTCATCTGTTCTTCTGAGAATATTGACTGTTCACTCAACTCATCATACTGTAGGAAGTAGGTGTCATAAGTAGGTCGTTAATGTGTGAGAGATAATGGTAAATAGGAGAGAATAGGGTAAATAGGGGAGATAATGGTAAACAGGAGAGATATGGTTAAATATTAGATATAAGGATAATAGGGGAGATAAGGATAAATAATAGAGATAAGAGTAAATAAGGGAGATAAGGATACATATGGTAGATAATGGTAAATAGGAGAGATAAGGGTAAATTGGAGAGATAAGCTTAAATAAGGGAGATAAGGGTAAATAAGGGAGATTAACAGATAATCGGAGGTTTAGTTAAGTTTTTAGTGGATTATTAATAATATTAGAAGATGCCATCAGTATTGATATCATTGTTGTTAAGTGTTTACTGTAATAATGGTCACTATTTGTGTGTGTACACCTTCTTTATACTCCATTGTTATCTAGGTTTTACAATTGTTAATATAGTTCTATAATTCTACATTGCATTGTCCGAAAGCTATATATTTAATTTATATAATTAATATAATTAATTATTATAATAAATAAATCAGATGAGAATTTATACATGTTAAAGTTTTCTTTATAAAAATATTAGCAAATTGTTTTGGGAGTAATACAAATCTCTTATTTACATATAAGATACGATATGAGATATAATCGCCCTCTTTTTACTAAAGCTACGCGTTATTACCTGATTATTATTATTACCTGATTCGACGAGAGGTTCAGATTCTCTCTTTCGGTCATCTGCACTCTTTTCTTTAGGGCGGCGATGTTTGCTATTGCCAATGGCATCAGTTTGTTCTCGAGGGTTGCGCTGAGGTGGAGGCGAAATTGTGTTGTGCGGAGAGGAGTTCCTAGAAGTGCCTAGAAATGCCTAGAAACACGTCGACTACAATCGCATAAGCTATAGTACTTCGAGTCAAAGGTCTTCGAGTCGAAGGTCTTCGACTTACAGTAACCGGGTTTTTTGTTCCTCTGCAATAGATTCCATCCTCCCGAAACGAATTCAATACTTTTTACCGAGAGAAAATGTTTACGGGGAAAGTTTTTGAACACGAGAAAGAAATGAACAAACCTCAAATCGCGAATTCTGGCGACGTTGTAACTGTGTCTGTACAGGTATTCTGTGTAACTATGGTGATCAAATGACTTGGGCACCAAGCGTTCCGGATCAACTGAGCACAGGGGGGGTCAAGGCAGGGTCAAGGCAGGGGTTAATAGGTATGGTAAGATGGTGTGGGGAGTTTCAATAGGTGTGGCAAGGTAGTGGTGTAGTTAATAGATCTGGTAAGGTAGTGGTGCGGGGAGTAGTTAATTGGTGTGGTAACGTAGTAGTGTGGGGAGTGGTTAATAGGTGTAGTAAGGTAAAGTGGGGATAAGTGAGGTCAAGTGAGGTCAGGTAGAGTAATATCAACGTATTTCAAACCTTTATAGAATTTCTCCAGTAATGCGATAAGACTGATATTGGCATATTTAATCAAACTGTAGAGGAATTTAAATTAATAAATTTAAAAATAAATTAACAAATGAATTAATATCACAATTAAAGATTTAACAATGGATAAACACAATGGAATTTTTATGAAAAATATTTCACAGATAATCATACTTTCACCATTTAATAATAGATTACTAATTATAGTTAAAGTAAAAAATTCAATTAACATTAACTTAGACATTAACATTTACATTGAAATTGACTAGTGAGATGAAATAGACAGGTGAGATGAAATAGACGAGTGAGATGAAATAGACGAGTGAGATGAAATTGACTAGTGAGATGAAATAGACAGGTGAGATGAAATAGATGAGTGAGATGAAATAGACAAATCATATTAACTTTATGAAATTCACGTTTCCTTTTTCGTAGAGATTTCCAATGCGCCTCTGAAATAGATTTGCGATTAAAATAGGTACATCTACCTCAATTACACCTAACTCAATTACCTCTACCTCAATTACACCTGACTCAATTACACCTGACTCAATTACATCTACCTCAATTACACCTGCCTCAATTATACCTGACTCAATTACATCTACCTCAATTACACCTGACTCAATTACACCTGACTCAATTACATCTACCTCAATTACACCTGACTCAATTATACCTGACTCAATTACATCTACCTCAATTACACCTGCCTCAATTATACCTGACTCAATTACATCTACCTCAATTACACCTGACTCAATTACACCTGACTCAATTACATCTACCTCAACTACATCTGCCTCAATTACATCTACCTCAATTACATCTACCTCAATTACATCTACCTCAATTACATCTACCTCAATTACACCTGACTCAATTACACCCGACTCAATTACATCTACCTCAATTACATCTACCTCAATTACATCTACCTCAATTACATCTACCTCAATTACACCTGACTCAATTACATCTACCTCAATTACACCTGACTCAATTACACCTGACTCAATTACATCTACCTCAATTACATCTGCCTCAATTACATCTACCTCAATTACATCTACCTCAATTACATCTACCTCAATTACACCTGACTCAATTACATCTACCTCAATTACATCTACCTCAAGAACACCTGACTCAAGTACACCTGATTCAATTACATCTGCCTCAAGTACATATATCTTAAGTACATTTGCCTCAATTACACCTGACTCAATTACATCTACCTCAAGAACACCTGACTCAAGTACATCTGACTCAATTACATCTACCTCAAGAACACCTGACTCAAGTACACCTATTCAATTACATCTGCCTCAAGTACATATATCTTAAGTACACTTGCCTCAATTACACCTGACTCAATTACATCTACCTCAAGTATACCTGACTCAATTACATCTACCTCAAGAACACCTGACTCAAGTACACATCATTCAATTACATCTGCCTCAAGTACATATATCTTAAGTACACTTGCCTCAAGTACACTTGCCCCAAGTCAGATCTACTTCAATTACACTTGTCCCAAGTCAGATCTACTTCAATTACACTTGTCCCAAGTCAGATCTACTTCAATTACACTTGTTCCAAGTCAGATGTACCTCAATTACACTTGTCCCAAGTCAGATCTACTTCAATTACACTTGTCCCAAGTCAGATCTACCTCAATTACACTTGTCCCAAGTCAGATGTACCTCAATTACACTTGTCCCAAGTCAGATCTACTTCAATTACACTTGTCCCAAGTCAGATCTACTTCAATTACACTTGTCCCAAGGCAGATCTACCTCAATTACACTTGTCCCAAGTCAGATCTACCTCAATTACACTTGTCCCAAGTCAGATATACCTCAATTACACTTGTCCCAAGTCAGATCTACTTCAATTACACTTGTCCCAAATCAGATATACCTCAATTACTCTTGTCCCAAGTCAGATGTACCTCAATTACACTTGTCCCAAGTCAGATCTACTTCAATTACACTTGTCCCAAGTCAGATCTACCTCAATTACACTTGTCCCAAGTCAGATCTACTTAAATTACACTTGTCCCAAGTCAGATCTACTTCAATTACACTTGTCCCAAGTCAGATCTACTTCAATTACACTTGTCCCAAGTCAGATCTACTTCAATTACACTTGTCCCAAGTCAGATATACCTCAATTACACTTGTCCCAAGTCAGATCTACTTCAATTACACTTGTCCCAAGTCAGATATACCTCAATTACACTTGTCCCAAGTCAGATCTACTTCAATTACACTTGTCCCAAGTCAGATATACCTCAATTACTCTTGTCCCAAGTCAGATGTACCTCAATTACACTTGTCCCAAGTCAGATCTACTTCAATTACACTTGTCCCAAGTCAGATATACCTCAATTACACTTGTCCCAAGTCAGATCTACTTCAATTACACTTGTCCCAAGTCAGATCTACTTCAATTACACTTGTCCCAAGTCAGATCTACTTCAATTACACTTGTCCCAAGTCAGATCTACTTCAATTACACTTGTCCCAAGTCAGATCTACTTCAATTACACTTGTCCCAAGTCAGATCTACTTCAATTACACTTGTCCCAAGTCAGATCTACTTCAATTACACTTGTCCCAAGTCAGATCTACTTCAATTACACTTGTCCCAAGTCAGATCTACCTCAATTACACTTGTCCCAAGTCAGATCTACTTCAATTACACTTGTCCCAAGTCAGATCTACTTCAATTACACTTGTCCTAAGTCAGATCTACCTCAATTACACTTGTCCCAAGTCAGATCTACTTCAATTACACTTGTCCCAAGTCAGATCTACCTCAATTACACTTGTCCCAAGTCAGATCTACTTCAATTACACTTGTCCCAAGTCAGATCTACTTCAATTACACTTGTCCCAAGTCAGATCTACCTCAATTACACTTGTCCCAAGTCAGATCTACTTCAATTACACTTTTCCCAAGTCAGATCTACTTCAATTACACTTGTCCCAAGTCAGATCTACTTCAATTACACTTGTCCCAAGTCAGATCTACTTCAATTACACTTGTCCCAAGTCAGATCTACCTCAATTACACTTGTCCCAAGTCAGATCTACTTCAATTACACTTGTCCCAAGTCAGATCTACTTCAATTACACTTGTCCCAAGTCAGATATACCTCAATTACACTTGTCCCAAGTCAGATCTACCTCAATTACACTTGTCCCAAGTCAGATGTACCTCAATTACACTTGTCCCAAGTCAGATATACCTCAATTACACTTGTCCCAAGTCAGATCTACTTCAATTACACTTGTCCCAAGTCAGATCTACTTCAATTACACTTGTCCCAAGTCAGATCTACCTCAATTACACTTGTCCCAAGTCAGATCTACTTCAATTACACTTGTCCTAAGTCAGATCTATCTCAATTACACTTGTCCCAAGTCAGATCTACTTCAATTACACTTGTCCCAAGTCAGATCTACTTCAATTACACTTGTCCTAAGTCAGATCTATCTCAATTACACTTGTCCCAAGTCAGATCTACTTCAATTACACTTGTCCCAAGTCAGATCTACTTCAATTACACTTGTCCCAAGTCAGATGTACCTCAATTACACTTGTCCCAAGTCAGATCTACTTCAATTACACTTGTCCCAAGTCAGATATACCTCAATTACACTTGTCCCAAGTCAGATCTACTTCAATTACACTTGTCCCAAGTCAGATCTACTTCAATTACACTTGTCCCAAGTCAGATCTACCTCAATTACACTTGTCCCAAGTCTTATCTACTTCAATTACACTTGTCCCAAATCTAAGCTGCTGAACCATTACTTGGTGTTTGTTTAGCTCTCATGTTTAAAGTGCAGGTTGAAGAGATTAAAGTGAGGATATTGCTGTTTGCTAACTTTCGCAAATTCACTAGAGAATCTTTTGAGGAGGAGTTCAGGAATTTGAGGTTTCGACTTCGGTACAACTTCGAGGTCTGAATGAGATTTTACATTAGTGACAGTTGACATGTGGCATCACCCATTAGTAATTCACAACGCTACATATAATATGTAGCATAAGGTGACATCAACACCAGGTTTAAAGAAACTATGATTGACAGGTGTCACATTGGCTGACGTGACATCCCGCGGACCCTCGATAAAGTGGACTAACGAATGACGTCGACGAATCTTCCCTAAAGTACAGACAATGAACTCCGACACCAACCCGCCCACGTCGACCCCACGTCGACCCCACTGTCGACCCGACTGTCGTGCGAACCCACAAACCTGGTGGATTCAACGCGAAATCTATAATGGACCTCCTGTCGTCGAAACACTTCGAAAAGGATTCCAAACACTCCCACATTCCTCGTACCTAGGAACAAGGTCGATGTTACGCAATATAACCATCACATAAGGTAATAAGTTAGCTAATACATGAAGTAATAAGTTAGCTAATACATGAGGTAATAAGTTAGCTAATACGTGAGGTAATAAGTTAGGCAATACATGAGGTAATAAGTTAGGCAATACATGAGGTAATAAGTTAGCTAATACACGATGTAATAAGTTAGCTAATACATGAGGTAATAAGTTAGGCAATACATGATGTAATAAGTTACCTAATACATGATGCAATAAGTTAGCTAATACATGATGTAATAGGTTAGCTAATACATGATGTAATAAGTTAGCTAATACATGATGTAATAGGTTAGCTAATACATGATGTAATAAGTTAGCTAATGCATGAGGTAATAAGTTAGGCAATACATGAGGTAATAAGTTAGCTAATACATGATGTAATAAGTTAGCTAATATATGATGTAATAAGTTAGCTAATACATGAGGTAATAAGTTAGCTAATACATGAGGTAATAAGTTAGCTAATACATGAGGTAATAAGTTAGCTAATACACGAGGTAATAAGTTAGCTAATACATGATGTAATAAGTTAGCTAATACATGAGGTAATAAGTTAGCTAATATATGAGGTAATAAGTTACCTAATACATGAGATAATAGGTTAGCTAATATATGAGGTAATAAGTTAGCTAAGACATGAGGTAATAAGTTAGCTAATACACGAGGTAATAAGTTAGCTAATACATGATGTAATAAGTTAGGCAATACATGAGGTAATAAGTTAGCTAAGACATGATGTAATAAGTTAGCTAATACATGAGGTAATAAGTTAGCTAATACATGATGTAATAAGTTAGCTAATGCATGAGGTAATAAGTTAGGCAATACATGAGGTAATAAGTTAGCTAATACATGAGGTAATAAGTTAGCTAATACGTGAGGTAATAAGTTAGCTAATACACGAGGTAATAAGTTAGCTAATACATGAGGTAATAAGTTAGCTAATACATGAGGTAATAAGTTAGCTAATACATGAGGTAATAAGTTAGGCAATACATGAGGTAATAAGTTAGCTAATACATGATGTAATAGGTTAGCTAATACATGATGTAATAAGTTAGCTAATACATGATGTAATAGGTTAGCTAATACATGATGTAATAAGTTAGCTAATACATGAGGTAATAAGTTAGCTAATATATGAGGTAATAAGTTACCTAATACATGATGTAATAAGTTAGCTAATACATGATGTAATAGGTTAGCTAATACATGATGTAATAAGTTAGCTAATGCATGAGGTAATAAGTTAGGCAATACATGAGGTAATAAGTTAGCTAATACATGATGTAATAAGTTAGCTAATATATGATGTAATAAGTTAGCTAATACATGATGTAATAAGTTAGCTAATGCATGAGGTAATAAGTTAGGCAATACATGAGGTAATAAGTTAGCTAATACATGAGGTAATAAGTTAGCTAATACGTGAGGTAATAAGTTAGCTAAGACATGAGGTAATAAGTTAGCTAATACATGATGTAATAAGTTAGGCAATACATGAGGTAATAAGTTAGCTAATACATGAGGTAATAAGTTAACTAATACATGAAGTAATAAGTTAGCTAATACATGAGGTAATAAGTTAGGCAATACATGATGTAATAAGTTAGCTAATGCATGAGGTAATAAGTTAGGCAATACGTGAGGTAATAAGTTAGGCAATACATGAGGTAATAAGTTAGCTAATACATGAGGTAATAAGTTAGGCAATACATGATGTAATAGGTTAGCTAATACATGATGTAATAAGTTAGCTAATGCATGAGGTAATAAGTTAGGCAATACATGAGGTAATAAATTAGCTAAGACATGATGTAATAAGTTAGGCAATACATGATGTAATAAGTTAGCTAATGCATGAGGTAATAAGTTAGGCAATACGTGAGGTAATAAGTTAGCTAATACATGATGTAATAAGTTAGGCAATACATGAGGTAATAAGTTAGCTAAGACATGAGGTAATAAGTTAGGCAATATGTGAGGTAATAAGTTAGCTAATACATGATGTAATAAGTTAGGCAATACATGAGGTAATAAGTTAGCTAAGACATGATGTAATAAGTTAGCTAATACATGAGGTAATAAGTTAGCTAATACATGAGGTAATAAGTTACCTAATACATGAGGTAATAAGTTACCTAATATATGATGTAATAAGTTATTCAGATTATAACCTTGCATATCCTCTCCCTCCTCTTCGTTTCCGCTTTCTTCTGCATACTGCGTAACAATTAAGATAAAGTTAAACACGTGGTTTTGCTACGAGATCACACCGAATACATTATCTCCCACTGGACGTGCTGTTCCCACTACATCTTCCCACTACATCTTCCCACTACATCTTCCCCTCGTGCCGCACTAACGTATTACTATTGTTTCCTCCTCCTCCTTCGCTTCGTTTCGACGCCTCCTCGAGTTTATCCAGCTCCAGTAGTCGTCTCTTTAGGTCCCTGTACCTGAAGCTGAGATTCCTGCAAGAGTTTATGTAATGAGTTTGACACCAGGGGGCAATGCAGTTTGCGTATATCTAAACAACACACTTAGAGAGTAGTATTGCCTATATAAACATAAGTTTGAACTAAATAGTTGATTATGTAAGTTGATTATGTAATTGCTAACTTATATAAAGATACACTTTTTCTTACAATATAAGAGATAACATTTACGTTGAAAAGTGATTTAAACTTTATACTGTTCGTTTTACCAATTATTAATTTAATTAGTTAATTATTGAAAATACTTGAAATTAAATTCAACTTAGGAAATATAAAATATTTAATTGAAATTAGAATAAAAATGCGACGATAATATTTTAAAATATGCTAAATATTCAATAAATGCGAATTGTTTTCAAAGTGTTTTGAACGCATACTTTCTGACACACCGACTGACGGAGTATCAATAGTGACAGGTGTGTCACTCCAGCGGCTGCGTCAGTTAGGGAGTGAATGGGTTCTAGAGTAACGGCGGGCCTTTATTACGGGGGGGGGGCGGGGGGCGCTACCAACGTCATCGTGCTCCTAGTGAGTTGGTCCATCTTGGCCGTCGACTCCACGCCGTTGGAGAACGCTTGCAGGTGTTGTCTGGTCTTACACTTCAACACGCGCATGGAGGCGTGGTAGAGAGGAGGCGCCGACGTCACCCGCATACTAGGAATCCGAATCTGGTCGAGGGGTACGTCTGCGGGCCATGAGGACAATTGATGAATACACAATCGGGTCGTAGTACGGTAGCGGTCGCATGCGCTAAAAATAGAAATATAATCACGAAATGATGACAATATAATACTGTCCTATCTATATTGTAGATGTAATCCCCGGATGAAATACATTAAAATAGAGTTATTTACGAACGGTACTCCTGTTGAATGATGAACTGAAGCACAAAAGTGGACAGTTTGAAAAGGTGTTGGTTTTGTTTGGGGCCGTTATTAAAGATCAACGTCGGCTGGAATTCTCCGAAATACAGCGAGTCCGCGTTGTCCTGCGGGGCGGGGCGGGGGGGAGGTCAAAGGTGAAACTCAATAATTGCACCTAGGAGAGCTAAACGGTCCGATTGCGTATCGAGGTAACGCCCTCAGAAGTCGGCGTGGTTATTCCTCGGGGGCAAGTCAGACTATCGCAAGCGTATCGAGTAACAAAATAGTAAATATTAAAAGAATTTTTGCGCGCGAATTAGAAACGCAGGTTTGTACGGTGATCACCGGATTTACAAGTCCAACGGATTTGTTTTACCAAATCGGTTAGATAAACGTTCGTGAGTCTGAGTGATATTTCAATTTATAATCATAAGAACATTATAATCTATGGAATACCAATTAGATATAAGCAGAGAGAATGTTAAAATAATTTCTAAATATTAAATGATTTAATATAATTTATTTTTTTAAATTAAAAACAAAGCTTTCACATTAACCATTTTTATCTTATTAAGATTTCTAGTGACGATTTTCCTGAATTTCACGGAATCCTTGACTTCTAGGATAGGCCAAATATCCCTGAAATAAGGCGGCGATGTGCCAGGCGTATATAGCAAAAGAATAATAATAATGAAGTGAGATTAAGGGTGCTATTATGTAATATTGTAAATATTCCATTTGTCCCTAACACAATGAAAAAAGTTATCTATAGTTGACAATAAAACGAAGGAGATTTTCTTTAACAAGTTCACATTTACATACCAGTTCACATTTACATACAGGTTCACATTTACATACAGGTTCTCATTTACATTTACATACAGGTTCACATTTACATACAAGTTCACCCAAACCAGCACAAGGACTAAAGATAATCGTGCAAATAAAAAAATCTGCTTGACCACCTGAAGTCTTCGACGGCAGTCAGCGGATTCAACCGTTTGAACAGGAAATGTACGATGTATTCGAGTTCCGGCTTGCGTAGGTAATCGCTGCAGGGCGGTGAAAAGGTCAAATGTCGAGGCGGTGGTTTAATGTAGGAGTCGGGACGGAGATGGTAGTAATACAATATAGTTTTAGTTTGCAGTTATTGCTTTACGAAAAATATTAAAATATGGTTATTTTTTCTTTATCTTTGTACAATTATTATTAACAATACATAAACGTTACTAATATTAAATAATATAATATTACAAAACAAAGAATAGCTAAGAAAAGTATTAGCACGGAGTGAATGTAGATATTATTTACAATAACCACAGACGCAAATCCACTAACTCTTGGAATGCAAAATTAAATTCCTTTTTTAAAGCCGCCATCTTGAATCCGAGTAAATTTAAATTCACATACAACAGCCTCAGGCACTCTTTACTCTGTCTTGTGCTCATCGTACATCAGTTGCCCTAGTCGCTGAAGAGGTGAATTTCATTTGAAATTGGAGATAATCCTTTACAGCGCTATCTAAGAGTTTTTCGAATAATAAAGCGTTTCACTGCTGGTTATACTGTACGCGATGAGTGAGTAAATCATCAAGAATGTGAGTTCGAATAGCGATATCTATTATATAAACACGAGATATATATACGATTAATATTTAATAGATTTAGAAAAATATGGCTGTTATAAATTGTATGTATTCTAAATATTATTAAAAATGATAGAATTGTTCATTATTTCTTCTAGATTATAGAAGATATTCCTCTACAATTATATTATAATTATAATATTTGCAAACTGATAAAATAAGAATATAACAGGTATTTGATTGATAATAATTACATAATGGTATAGAATTATACATCAAAATAAAATATTTCAAAAAATAGTTAATAATAATCATATATAATTATCAAATAATATGTGACAACACTAATAGATATCTAATTGATATTTTATAACGTTAATTTAATATTAAAAATAATTAAAAATAATTTATAAATAATTTTATAGTTTATTGAAATAATAAAAAAAATAACATATAAAAGGTATTTAATGATCTTATGTTATATATTATATAATATAGTATATTGGTATTGACTTTTTGATATGCAAATTAACTTGCATATTGATATAAAAACTAGCAGTAATTATAAATCAAATTATTAGACCTATAAAATTATAATCATAAAATTAAAATATAAATATAGTAAATTATTGATGTAAATATTATAATCTCTCATTCATATATAACAATGTTTGTCACATAATATATATTATTTAATTACAATAATAAATTAATGAATTATAAACTTGAGTTTACGAGATTATCGCTATATTTGAAGTTATATAATATATGTTATATATATTTGATTTTTAATAACATAATAATATATTAAATTAATATTTTAAATGTTATTATATTATATTTGACTAAATATTAAATTCTTAAATATTAACTACTTTAATAGTTATTATAATTAATAATCACAATATAGTCAAGTCATAACTTCAAATTATACTACGGAATGGTAGAAAAAAAGCAGTATATAAATACCTGAACAAATAGTTTATTCTATGAGAGAGATGTTATGCTATCAATACACGACATAAATTACAAATAAACTTATAGTTACTGCATCAACAAATTTAGTCTAGGTGATCTTTTACTAGTAGCTAAAGCACACAGTTAAAGAGAAATAGAAGCTATCAAAATGTTTAAAGTAATTTTTAAAAAAATATAATAATCAATGGGGATTAATGAACTAAAAAGAATGTGAATAGTTATGAGCTTATCTTAAAATATTGTTTATACAAAAATATGTACAGATGTGTTATGATAACTAGTAAGTTCTAGAATTCACCTTAATATTAATGTAGTATATAACAATGGTTATATTATAATGTATAACTTTAATAAATCATATTGCAGTAGATGAATACTGTTATTTAAATTATATCATAAATATTTGTTATATTTGAATTTATTTTATATATTTAGATGCTAAAATAAATATTATAACAATATTAGTTGTATTGGTAAATATTAATTATTATTAAAATACATTATTATATACATTTATAATACATTATTAATTAATAAATTCATTAATAAATAATATATTAAATTTAATAATTGTACTATTATCGAGATATTAATCATCTTAATAATAGTTCGAATGCACTCATGTATTCCATAATAGCATTGTTAATTCGTATTATTATAATTGAATATAATTATAATAACACATATTGTCAAAAACAGTTAATAAATAAACTAATAATGAATACAAATTATATTGTATATTAATATTAAATAAGTTAAAATAATAATGAATAAAGATAATTATTAAAATGAATCAAAATAATTATTAAAATAATAATGAATTATTCAACTAATAATGAATGAAAATTGTATTATATATTAATATTAAATAAGTAAAATATAAGAAAATTACATGGATCTATTTAATAAAATCGTAAAATATAGATTTAATTATAATTGAATAAAATACTATATTAAATAAAGGTAACTAACCAAGTTAAGTTAATAAAAGAAATACTATTAAATTAATAATATTAAATAAAACTGGTAAAGTCCGATAGAAAAAAAGTGGATTTATTTATATATAATAATTGACATATAAATATTTAAATAAATTAATATAGATATATTTATATTATTAATATATAAAACATTTAACATTAATAAAAATACTATATAACTAGGTTCTTTATAATATATTATAGGGATACATTATTATAGGAATATTTATAAAAATTTTATGAATGTTCCCCGAATTTATATTTCAAATTTTAATATGCAATCTATAAATTGTACATGTATACTAATAGTATCGTATGATTATAATACATATATTATAGACAATTAATATATTGCATCTAGAGAAATTTGTTAAAGTCATATTATAAATACCAAACCCAAACCCCAATATATTATATTTTAAATAAAATTTACAAATTCGATGTTTCAATACATAAGTAATGTACTATATGTACATAACTAGATACTTATATTTATATGGTCATTTAAATAGAGATTATGAAATTTACTATTTATTTAAAATTGTTTAGCATACAAATATTGTTATAAGATAATTGTATTTACAAATGCGATTCACTAATATTATGAGCGTTCTTTTCACATACATCGAATAGAAATAATAAATTGCATGTAAAGATTCATATAATAATAATGAAGTACACACACACATATATATATATATATATATATATATATATATATCGATATATCTATATTGAGTTACAATTTATTTAATTAACTGAGATATAAAATTAATATTATCTTCCAACAATATTTTATAAGAGATTCAAACATAATTTTATATAATTGTATTAATTTAATGTAAATACAAATATATTTTAAATGCCGAGTACATAATATTTACTACATATTTAAATACTTATAGTAAATATATATTAAATTTATATTTATTAAAATCTATATTTCTGACTATATTTTATAAAATTCTAATAATCATTTTAACTTTCTAATAAAATTGATCTTCTTTTATTTCAAAAAAATTTAATATTTAAAAATTTCTATTATATTATTATATTTATTTTTATATTTTTATAAAACCTTGTTATTAACTCAGTTACTAATACTGTATTAATATTAATCTATTTTATCTAAATGTCGAGGTTATTTATATGTTAAATACTATTTATAATAAATACTTTTTGTAATAGCCCATTAGAAATGCATATAATATAGTTTGTAAACATCATTTGATGAAATGATTCAACCCTCATTTACTTACCTACTTAGTATATGTCATTAAGTATACTTTATTTATTTTTAGCGCTCCCCGATGATATGGACTTGATCCTAGTGTCTATTTAGCGATTACAGTATCTATACTACAAGTTATAGATTCATTGTCAAGTACATAGATAAAGATTAACCATGCCATCTATTCCAACCACAGTATAAAATAACTATGTAATTGATTGTAATCTAGGTAAACGAGTATAGTTTATAACACTTTATAACAACCATTTATATAAACATGCTTTTTACGTTTACAAAAATTCAAATTGATATCAACACATGTTAAATTAAATATTCAAATATTAAATTATATATATATATATATATTACATGTATAGTACACATGTTTTATATTAAATTGTCACCTTAATTTTGATTTGTATGGCTTGTTAGATTGTGTATTGCTTCAGTTGTTTGATCTACACATGAAATGAATAATCTGGTTCTGAAATTCAGACATTTATCCTCTATTTCTAGAACATATATGGTGGTATCAATAATAAGATATACATGATACATAGGTTCTTATAAACGTCGAATTAGCCATTCACGCGACACTCGGGTGGGCGTTGTATTGCGGATATAAATGAGATTTTAATTCTACAGAATCTAAAACATCAGTATTCCTGAGTCTATCTCTATTTTTGATATAGCCTATGCATATGTATTTTTGTCCATAGGCTAGACAGATTATTTGACATCAACTAAATAGCCTGCTGTCAGATACCCGGATTAACTAAAATTGCATTTCTGATTTAGTATAAACGATACTAAATGTGTTTAGCAAATGGCAAATAAATTCATTTAAATTATTAATTTGAAATACAATTTTCATAAATATTTTTAAGCATACATTTTTTTTTAATTATACAAAATAATAATAATTTACAATGATAAATATTTATTAATATTATAATAAAATAATAGTACATTATTATATTATGTTAAATCAATTATTATAGAATATGTTTAATTTAAAAACTTATTAAGTTACATATGTTATTTATTGATATATAATGTATTATATGATTATTAATAAAATGGAGATTATGCAGTAATGATAATAATATGTTCTATAATGTTGGATAAATTAAAACTTGGATTAATTAGCAATTTTCCAGCCGGAATAACCCACACACTAATATTTTTCAGATCTAACTAATGCTTGCAATAATATTAGTAAAAATTCAAATTTACCATATTTATTAAATTATTAATAACGAGATTATGTAATCATTGCACTTTTGAAGAAGTAGTCTTCTAAATGAATCAATTTGTTTAGAAATAAAAATAAGGTAGTAAATCATTAGAGATATTGTAATTTTCATAACCAAATTCTGATATGATAAATAATTAAATATATTAAACACTCGTTTACAAGTTAAATATAAATATAATATTAATAAGGCTATTTATATATACGTGTATTTAATATTAGTTTTATTTTTATATATTTCAATCTAGTATTTTGTATCTACTTAAAATTCTAGTTATACAATTATTCTGACAGAACTAAAAACCGTGGGGAATATAGAATTTATGAGGCAATTTTTATCAAAGAAATCAAGCAAATGCTGTAAGTTATTAATTTCAATTATTGTTCAATAGTCCTTTTGTCCGGTAAGTTTTATTTAAATTCCATGTCATCAGCAAATATTTACTGTATACTTAAACATTTTATTATAGGTGTTTATAAAAATCAATTCTACTTCCGTCAAATATTTCTCCTTATTAAATGTTAATCTTGCTAACATTATTAAATATAAAGTATAATTGAGATATTCTGTTCACTTTACTGAAATTAATATTCTAAGAGGGATATTTATCTAATTTAGCGAAAGGTACATGAGTACTTTTGGGTAAGAAATCAAACTTTCTCCTAGAGTAATAATCCTTAAAGACAACCACTAATCGTACTCTGCTGTTCGCAGACATAGTTGTGGAGATGTTGCCCATCCTATAACTGATACCGCCAAATGCCTCGAGAACATCATGATCAATCAAATGAAAGAAGTGGTTGGATTGACGAATAGTTTATATAAGTTTCAGTTTATATATAGTTTATATATGTTTATATATATAGTTTATATATAAGTTTATATATAAGTTTATATAAGTTTATATATATAGTTTATATATATAGTTTATATATATAGTTTATATATATAGTTTATATATATAGTTTATATATATAGTTTATATATAAGTTTATATATAAGTTTATATAAGTTTATATATATAGTTTATATATATAGTTTATATATATAGTTTATATATATAGTTTATATATATGTTTACATATATAGTTTATATATGTTTAAGTAAATACCTAATATTTATTACACATTCCACTATAGCTGTTAATAAATACTCGAACCTCTTAATTTTCTAAATTTCTTTCAGGCAATACTCACATATGGATAATTAATTATTATCTTTTCATCTAAAATGTTACTAAAAGTTACCATTATATAATCTCTCTTCGTTAAATTCCTAATGCCTTGCTAATTCCACCTCAATTTCGTTATCTTTGCCTTATCTTCAATGCTTGACCCAATAACTATTAGCGATGACCAGATATACTGTACTCTCCCCATTAAAGGTAGTTAGAGCTCAAGTCGTAGCAGTGGTCAGGCAATCTGAAGTAATCGACATGGAGGAGTGCATTTTCCTTCTTCGACATAATCGAGTTGGTATCCGATCTGCTAGCATCTAGCCAAACGGGAAACAGCGCCAATTGAAGATTGAATTTATAAGAAATCTATTAACAAAAAGCAAAATATTATTTCATCTTGAATTCATCGCAACATGACCTCGAATATATTCGCGATAAATTTCCATTTAAATGTTTCGAAGAGGTTCATTTTCTCCTTCCCCTTCTCCTGCATAATCTCTCACCTCTCCTTCTCCTGCATAGTCTCTCAACTCTCCTTCTCCTGCGTAGTCTCTCATCTCTCACCTCTCCTTCTCTTGCGTAGTTTCTCACATCTCACCTCTCCTTCTCCTGCGTAGTCTCTCACCTCTCACATCTCCTCATTCTCCTGCGTAATCTCTCACCTCTCACCTCTCCTTCTCCTGCGTAGTCTCTCACCTCTCACCTCTCCTCCTTCTCCTGCGTAATCTCTCACCTCTCCTTCTCCTGCATAGTCTCTCACCTCTCACCTCTCCTTCTCCTGCGTAGTCTCTCACCTCTCACCTCTCCTTCTCCTGCGTAGTCTCTCACATCTCACCTCTCCTTCTCATGCGTAGTCTCTCACATCTCACCTCTCCTTCTCATGCGTAGTCTCTCACCTCTCCTTCTCCTGCGTAATCTCTCACCTTTCACCTCTCCTCCTCCTGCGTAATCTCCCACCTCTCACCTCTCCTCATGCGTAGTCTCTCACCTCTCACCTCTCCTTCTCCTGCGTAGTCTCTCACATCTCACCTCTCCTTCTCCTGCGTAGTCTCTCACCTTTCACCTCTCCTCCTCCTGCGTAATCTCCCACCTCTCACCTCTCCTCATGCGTAGTCTCTCACCTCTCACCTCTCCTTCTCCTGCGTAGTCTCTCACATCTCACCTCTCCTTCTCATGCGTAGTCTCTCACATCTCACCTCTCCTTCTCATGCGTAGTCTCTCACCTCTCACCTCTCACCTCTCCTTCTCCTGTGTAGTCTCTCATCTCTCACCTCTCACCTCTCCTTCTCCTGCGTAGTCTCTCACATCTCACCTCTCCTTCTCCTGCGTAGTCTCTCACATCTCACCTCTCCTTCTCATGCGTAGTCTCTCACATCTCACCTCTCCTTCTCATGCGTAGTCTCTCACCTCTCACCTCTCACCTCTCCTTCTCCTGTGTAGTCTCTCATCTCTCACCTCTCCTTCTCCTGCGTAATCTCTCACCTCTCCTTCTCCTTCGTAGTCTCTCACCTCTCACCTCTCCTTCTCCTGCGTAGTCTCTCACCTCTCCTTCTCCTGCGTAGTCTCTCATCTCTCACCTCACCTCTCCTTCTCCTGCGTAACCTCTCACCTCTTACCTCTCCCGCGTAGATTAAGATGAAACGTCTGGTCAACTACCTCGATTCCATCGAGAAGCCAATGAAGATCAGCGAAGCTCTCGGTGAGATGCCCATAGCCGACGAGGCTGCAACAGTTGGCCTTGCGGAGGAAGCGAAAGTCGCTGACCAAGGTGTATTCCTTCGCGGACTCGTTACGTTTGCTAGCCAATATGGCGATGCCTTGACATATGTCGAATGTAGTCGATATTACATTTTAACTGATTGCGTTGTCACTTTTGATTCACTCCCTGGCTAATTACTAACATCCCCATCCTGCCTCTACATTTACATCTTGATGTACCTTTCTAATACCCTTCTACCTAAACCCTACCTAAACGCTACCTAAACCCTACATAAACCGTACCTAAACCCTACCTAAACCCTACATAAACCCTACCTAAACCCTACATAAACATTACCTAAACCCTACCTAAACCCAACCTAAACCCTACCTAAGCCCTACCTATACCCTACCTAAACCCTATCTAAACCCAACCTAAACCCTACCTAAACCTCTCCTCGCCTGATTCTCTTCTCACCACTTTTATTTAAACCCCTTTTCATACCCGTTTTCCGAGACCCTACTCTGACCACATCATCACCCATTGTATCCTCCGACCCCATATCTAATCCCTGCCTCCGACTCCATATCTAACCCCTGCCTCCGACCCCATCTCTAACCCCTGCCTCCAACCCCATCTCTAACCCCATCTCTAACCCCTGCCTCCGACCCCATATCTAACCCCTGCCTCCGACCCCATATCTAACCCCTACCTCCGACCCCATATCTAACCCCTGCCTCCGACCCCATATCTAACCCCTGCCTCCGACCCCATCTCTAACCCCTGCCTCCGACCCCATATCTAACCCCTGCCTCCGACCCCATATCTAACCCCTACCTCCGACCCCATATCTAACCCCTGCCTCCGACCCCATCTCTAACCCCTGCCTCCAACCCCATCTCTAACCCCATATATAACCCCTACCTCCGACTCCATCTCTAACCCCTACCTCCGACCCCATCTCTAACCCCTGCCTCCGACCCCATATCTAACCCCTACCTCCGACCCCATATCTAACCCCTGCCTCCGACCCCATATCTAACCCCTGCCTTCGACCCCATATCTAACCCCTGCCTTCGACCCCATATCTAACCCCTACCTCCGACCCCATATCTAACCCCTGCCTTCGACCCCATATCTAACCCCTACCTCCGACCCCATCTCTAACCCCTGCCTCCTACCCCAAGAAGAAACTCCGCAGCGTAAAATGCAGCTGGAGAAATGCCTAAACTTTATAAGGCTCATCGACGTCAGCGGTTATATAATTATACTCTCTCTCTCCCCCTCCCCCTCCCCTCCCTCTCCCCTTCCCTCTCTCTCTCCCCCTCCCTCTCTCTCCCCCTCCCCCTCCCCCTCCCCCTCCCTCTCCCCTCCCTCTCTCTCCCCTCCCCCTCCCCCTCCCCTCCCTCTCCCCCTCCACTCCCCCTCCCCCTTCCTCTCCCCCTCCCTCTCTCTCTCCCTCCCTCTCTCTCCCCCTCCCCCTCCCCCTCCACTCCCCCTCCCCTTCCTCTCCCCCTCCCTCTCCATCTCCCTCTCCGCCTCCCCCTCCGCCTCCCCCCCTCCCCCTCCCCCTCCCCCTCCCCTTCCGCCTCCCCCTCCCTCTCCCCCTCCCCCTCCCCTCCCTCTCCACCTCCCCTCCCCCTCCACCTCCCCCTCCCCTCCCCTCCCCCTTCACCTCCCCCCTCAACCTTCACTCCCTCTCTATTATCTCCCTCTCACTCCCTCCACCGTCCCCTTCCTCTCCCCCTCCACCTCCCCCTCCCCTACCCCTCCCCTCCCCTCCCCCTCCACCTCCCCCTCAACCTTTACTCCCTCTTTATTATCTCCCTCTCCTCTCACTCCCAGATGACTTGAGGGAGTTTGTAGAAGATAAAGAAATGGACCCATGCACGTATATGAGATTACTAGTTTGTTTTTTATTTATCTGTGTGGGTATATGTAGGTCTATGTGGGTCTATGTAGGTATATGTAGGTCTATGTAGGTATATGTAGGTATATGTAGGTCTATGTGGGTCTATGTAGGTCTATGTAGGTCTATGTGGGTCTATGTAGGTATATGTAGGTATATGTAGGTCTATGTAGGTCTATGTAGGTCTATGTAGGTCTATGTAGGTATATGTGGGTCTATGTAGGTATATGTGGGTCTATGTAGGTATATGTAGGTCTATGTAGGTCTATGTAGGTCTATGTGTGTATATGTAGGTATATGTGGGTATATGTAGGTCTATATAGGTCTATATAGGTATATGTAGGTCTATATAGGTCTATGTGGGTCTATGGTATATTTAATTTTTATTGATTTTTATGACTTTACATGTATTAATATATGTTTGTATGTGTTTTTTAAGTTTTATAAAAGGGATTTTAGTACAATTTATTTATGTACAATAAACACTTTACGCCCAAAAGACACACAAAGACACACATGTGAATATACAAACACATGCGCACACATACACTTACACACACACAAACACACACACAAACACAACACACACACACACACACACACACACACATACATACATATACACATATACTATCTCTCCACTCTCCACCTTTCATTCTCTCTATATCTCAGAAGTTGGACATTTTTACAAGATCTTTGGAGGTCAACGAGTATGTACATTTCTGCGAGTGTCGTCAGTCAGCATTCGTTAGTACCGCGTCGACGATTTCCGGGATGTAGCAACGTCTTAAGTAGGTGTCGAAGGAATCGTTGTCAAAAGTGGTATTTAGGGTTGGGGCGATAGAAATGCAAGTTGTTTCTAAGTGCGGCCTCGTCAGTAAATCCTAAATGGAGGTTACCTGCGAATTCGACAGTTAAGTTATTGCAATACGACGTACGTTACCGCGTACACGTGTTCACCGTGCGTGACCTACGACCCCTCGTCAAGTGTACAACGTCAAGGAGAAGTTCGACGAGTGGCTGATTGGTGATTTCGAAGACAAGCCGACTCTGACACCCGTAGCCTGGCGGGTAATGCGACATTTCTGCTACGAGACCTGCGCTCAGGTAATTGGGGGCCGGGGGGAACCACTACTATAGTTTGCTTATCTCAATTTCTCGCTGGCGGAAGTAGTAGGTAATGGAATAAATTCATCTCGGGCAATAGTTTATAGACTATGAAATTTAATTATGGTAGATAATTCATTGATTGCAATGATTATGATATATATATATATAACCTAAAGATAATAAGAAATATATTTATAAATAATAATAACAATCAATAAAACAATTAGTTTAATATATCTAGAATATATAATATCATAATAATATACAATGTATACATATAATCTATAGATTATGAATTATAATGATCATAATAGATTATTATCAATGTTTACAACATATATTAGGTTTCAAAATAATTTTCATTATTTTACAATCTTTGCAGTATTACTTTTAAATTATGGTATCCAAGATTACCAAGATACCAATTGGAGTGAAATTGATCACATTACAATCATTTAGGATGTGATTTTCTAATATTTAATTACATTGTTTTTATATAATTTTTTTAAGTAAATATATTATTAGAATTTGTGTTGATGTTATTTTTAAAAATTTGTAATCATTATTTACCAATAACCATAAAAATTTTAATAATACTTGTATTATCTTACGGATGTTAATTACTCGTATATTACTTTAATATAGAAGATATAGATGAACTACCATGGTATCTTTGTAATCTAGGATATCAGTTCTCGACCTCATCTCCTTCATTTCTAGTTGATCTCTCTACCTCTCTACCTCATCTCCTTCATTTCTAGTTGATCTCTCTATCTCTCTACCTCATCTCCTTCATTTCTAGTTGATCTCTCTATCTCTCTACCTCATCTCCTTCATTTCTAGTTGATCTCTCTATCTCTCTACCTCATCTCCTTCATTTCTAGTTGATCTCTCTATCTCTCTACCTCATCTCCTTCATTTCTAGTTGATCTCTCTATCTCTCTACCTCATCTCCTTCATTTCTAGTTGATCTCTCTATCTCTCTATCTCATCTCCTTCATTTCTAGTTGATCTCTCTATCTCTCTACCTCATCTCCTTCATTTCTAGTTGATCTCTCTATCTCTCTACCTCATCTCCTTCATTTCTAGTTGATCTCTCTACCTCTCTACCTCATCTCCTTCATTTCTAGTTGATCTCTCTACCTCATCTCCTTCATTTCTAGTTGATCTCTCTATCTCTCTATCTCTCTACCTCATCTCCTTCATTTCTAGTTGATCTCTCTATCTCTCTACCTCATCTCCTTCATTTCTAGTTGATCTCTCTATCTCTCTATCTCATCTCCTTCATTTCTAGTTGATCTCTCTATCTCTCTACCTCATCTCCTTCATTTCTAGTTGATCTCTCTATCTCTCTACCTCATCTCCTTCATTTCTAGTTGATCTCTCTACCTCTCTACCTCATCTCCTTCATTTCTAGTTGATCTCTCTATCTCATCTCCTTCATTTCTAGTTGATCTCTCTATCTCTCTACCTCATCTCCTTCATTTCTAGTTGATCTCTCTATCTCTCTACCTCATCTCCTTCATTTCTAGTTGATCTCTCTATCTCTCTACCTCATCTCCTTCATTTCTAGTTGATCTCTCTATCTCTCTACCTCATCTCCTTCATTTCTAGTTGATCTCTTTGGCTCTTGATCTCGTCGTTGACGCTAAACCCGAAGATGCTAATTATCCCGGAAACATAGACTGCGACCCAGATTTGGTTAGCTCTTACCAAATAGGCAATTGGCACTTTATTAGGTACTTGGCACTTAATTAGGCACTTATCACTTGGCACTTGATTAGGCACTTGGCCCATTAAGTAGGCACTTGGCACTTAATTAGGCACTTGGCACTTGATTAGGCACTTGGCACTTAATTAGGCACTTGGCACTTTATTAGGTACTTGGCACTTAATTAGGCACTTATCACTTGGCACTTGATTAGGCACTTGGCACTTGGCACTTGATTAGGCACTTGGCACTTGATTAGGCACTTGGCACTTGATTAGGCACTTGGCCCATTAAGTAGGCACTTGGCACTTAATTAGGCACTTGGCACTTGATTAGGCACTTGGCACTTAATTAGGCACTTGGCACTTTATTAGGCACTTGGCACTTTATTAGGTACTTGGCACTTTATTAGGCACTTGGCACTTTATTAGGTACTTGGCACTTAATTAGGCACTTGGCACTTTATTAGGCACTTGGCACTTTATTAGGTACTTGGCACTTTATTAGGCACTTGGCACTTTATTAGGTACTTGGCACTTAATTAGGCACTTGCAACTCCCTTTTTTGTAAACAATAACATCGGCTTTAAAATCGTTAAAACATCGTGAAGAATTACAATCCAGTTTGGAATTCAATATTACATATTCACACGTCTTCAACGCTAATCGCACACTTCTTTAACATACATAATACATTATCTATGTTTCGTTGTCAGAATACTGTCGAAACAAGGATTAACAAGCCCTCCAACCTATCATGATACTGAATGCCTTCGATATGTTCACTTGCAAGATCCAGTCTTGCAGAGTTAGTTGGATGCTATGTTGCGACTCTTGGAATGAAACTTGTTTACGAAATAATCGTGCATTTATAGTTCTCTTATTGTTTTAATCTTCCCATTGTTATTGTTCCCATTATTATTGTTCCCATCATATAACAAATCTATTTATATATAGTTACTTAACCTATAAATCTTGATTTTGAATTCAATATTGATTTACACATATTCCATTAACAGTTTGGAGAGAATACCCCTTTGCTATGTATTGACTCATGAATTTACTTATTGACTCATGAATTTACTTTACTATTTTTCTGTATTACTTTTATACTTGAATTTTTTATATTGATAAATACTGATTAATTCATTTTATTCATTTTTTTTAAAATAGGCTCAAATAATCTATTTTCCTGTATTTATAATACGATAACAATAATATATATAGATATATATATATATTATAAATGATTTAAAACATTTTAATTACTTGAATTTCTTAAAAGTATATTACGTAAGCAATTGTTATACAATCTCAAAGTAATAAATAGTTTTCAATAATATCAATTTATACAAAGTTAATTAATTAT